>JAJJMC010014687.1:573322-616980 GCA_023531435.1 Papaver californicum | reverse complement strand
CCCCCCCCCCCCCCCCCCCACACACACACACAAGTTTGCAGGTAGTCCTGAACTAATTAACATGGCATTCATCATCTCCTTAAGGGTTCAGTTTTTCCGTTCATCCACACCATTAGATTGTGGTGAATAAGAAGGGGTTACTTCATGTATAATGTCGTGTTCTATGAAAAAATCTCGTATAGGAATTACATACTCACCACCACGGTCAGACCTAACAGTTTTGATGGTAGCACTCATTTGATTTTCAACTTCTAGTTTATATATCTTAAAGGCTTTTAAGGCATCATCCTTACTTTTAAGTAAATATATGTGACAGTACCTCATACAGTCATCTATAAATGTGACAAACCATTTTTTACCACCTCTAGTTTGAACTGATTTCATGTCAGCTAGGTCTGAATGAATTAATTCTAAGAGTTTAGAATTTCTCTGAATATTTTTCTTAGAAGATTTTTTAGCATTTTTTGATTCTACGCATATTTCACATTTATGTTCATTTTCCAAAGTAAATTTGGGTATGCAGCCTATGCTAGCCAGTTTATTCATTGATTTATAGTTTACATGACCAAGTCTACCATGCCAAACATTCAATGACACACAAACATAAGAAGAATCAATTTTATTCATTTCAACAGAGGTTACATTCAGTTTATATAGACCCTCAGTCTTATAACCCTTTCCTACATAGTCCTTAACCTTAGTGACAATAACTTTCCCAGATCTAAAAACTAGTTTGAAACCCTTATCATCTAATACACCACAAGGTACAAGATTTTTGCAGATGTCCGGAACATGAAGAACTTCATTCAATGTGAGAGTTTTGCCAGAAGTGAGCTTCATCCCAACTTTGCCTTTTCCCGCAACCTGTGATGCGGACGAGTTACCCATGTAGAGTTTCTCCCCTTCCCCTACCTTCTGATAGGAGGTGAACATATCTCTATTTCAACAGACATGCTTGGTAGCACCAGAGTCTACCCACCAGTCTCTCACATAGGTTTCCAAATTGACTTCAGATACCGTGCCAGAAAACTCATTCTTGTTGCTTTCAAACAAATTAGCATTGTTTTTCTTGTTATTAAAATCCTTACGTTTTCTACAATGCATTTCCATATGGCCAGAAATTCCACAAACATAACAAGCACCTTTAATTTTACCAATGCCATAATTAGGTTTCGAAAAAATACCTTTCTTGTGCGGACCAGGCTTGCGGTTGCTGCGGTCACCCTTTTCAGTCTTGTGTTCAATCACATGAGCCTTGTTGGACATGTCCTTTGCGGAAGATACATTCTTGTCTTTGGAGCACAGCAATTCTTCCAGTTGTATCTTCTTACCCAATTCAACCATACTGACTTCACCAGTTTCATGTCTCAGTCTTCGTTTGTATTCAGACCAAGAAGAAGGTAATTTCTCAACCACCACAGACACTTGAAACGTTTCATCTATGACCATACCTTCAGCAATAATTTTATTGATAATGCGCTGAAGTTCAAGAAATTGGTCAACCACAGATTTTTCATTTGTCATTTTGTATTCCAGGAACTGGGTAACTAAAAACTTCTTACTACCAGCAGTTTCCGTTTCATATTTTGCTTCTAAGGCATCCCATAAGTCAAAGGCAGAAATTTTTTCTTTTGCGTTATAGAAATCATAAAGAGCATCTTCTAAACAGTTCAAAATATGGTTTTTGGCCATATAGTTCTGTCTACTCCAACTTTCTAACTCTCTTTCATTTCCCGCATCATTTAAACTCTCATCAAAGGATTTCAGAACTAATTCATCAAGCATGTGAAAACTCAGAAAGAATAACATCTTGGAATGCCATCTTTTGAAATCTTTGCCATTAAACTTTTGTGGTCTGTCTACATCACTTTTAGCCATTGAAACAGAATAAATATGTGTTGTGTTAAGATTGTTGGAGAGTGAAATCCGTACAGTATTGAGTGAGAATAAATTTTGTATCTAATCAAAAATTTAAGTGCGAAATTTAATTTGAAACGGTAATAAAACAGTCAAAAAATATTCTCTCTTTAAAACAACTTAATTCTAGCCGGGTCAGACGCCCCCACATTTAAAACAAAATTTAATTCAAAAAATGTAAGTCTTGGTTGGTCCGCAGCCTCAGCCACGCCCACAACACACACTCAGTCCCGCAGCCACACTCGCAAGCTCGCAAGCCGCAACCGCAAGCGTGCGTGCTTCGGTGCGAAGCACCGCACATGTGTGAAAAGTATGTTTGTTCTAACTAAACAATTGCCTTAGTCCTCCTCCAACCACAAAATATTCAAAACCCTAAGGACCCTCACTTAGTTGCAATTTTTGTGGTAATAAAGAGAGGACTCATCTCTAGTCTCTCCAATGTGGGACTAAAGGTTCTTCATTCACAATAGTGAAAAATGAGCTAGTGTCCCTTAGTGACTTCTAGGTCCTAAGGTCCATTCCCACCAAGACCAAAATACATTTTAAAGTTCATTTTTCTCCAACAGAAATTTGGAAGATGTTTATATATTTTCTTTTTGCATAATTTTTAGTTTTCTTCACTTTTTGATCAATTTCTTTTTCTCTTTATTGATCAAAATTAGGATAAACAAATATAGACCCGTCATACGACAAGATGTTCATACCATATAAACATTAGGGCACCCCAAACGACATATTTGACTAGACACTTATATGCAATTGCTAAAGATATAAATAATTAATGTTTTAAAATTGTACATAGTAAATTTCTAACGTACCGAGTCCGACTCAAACTTAAAAATAACAACTAAAAGAAAAATATAAAAGAAAAACTTACTCCGGCGACCTCAAACGCTTATTTAATTAGTTTAATTGAACTTTTTATGGTAAATTTGAGTTAGTAAGTAGCAGTGAAAGAACAAGTCTAATGGTGGGTATTTTGTAGTTTCTTCTACCATTTAAATAAAGGAAGAATCTAAAATGGAGATTCTTCTCCTACAACTTGTAGAAGAAACTAATATTTGGGTTCTTCCTTTATTCAAAGGGTAGAAGAAACTAATATTTAAGTAATTATTTATCAATTTCAATTTGTTTCGATTGTAAACTTCCGCATCTCATCATTTGGTATCAGAGCTCAATGTTTGATTCTCAAGGGAATGTGGTGGTGAAGATATTTATTTTTGAGGTGAAAATTACTTATCTATTTATCTAGTATTTTGGGTTATGATTATCTTCTTTGCTAGTGTTTTCAAATCGGGTTTTTTTAATCTTATGGTGATAAACAGATACACTATAGTTTCAAAAAGCAAAGCTTATTTGGGTAGGATTCATTCAAAGGATGTGTTAATGAATATTGTGCATGACGTGTTTGATAATATGTATCAAAGAATGAGACAAATTTGTGAAGAATATTATTGGAAACTTGAAAGTCTCCGTAACCAAGTAAGGAGTCTCTCTAATGATTGTGATGATGAAGAGAAATTAAAGGGATTAATTTTTCTATAATGGGTATGAGCATCAATAAGTTATCCACAAGGTGTTTGATGAAATGCCATTCACTAAAATTTGACTCTTTAAATAATGGAGAGGGTGAAGTTGCTCACAAGATGTTTGATGAAATGTCACCACCAAGATTTGATAGTTATATGAGTTATAGGGAAAATGAAATAGATGGTGATCTTCCAATTTATCAAGAGGGCATGAGTGTGGATCAAATCTTTGACTGCTTCACTATCACGAAGAAAGTGCTAGCATGTAGAAGACAAGGAAAGCAAGAATACAAATTAGTGTGTTCAATACTTGGAAGATGTGAAGAAATTGAGTCAATGATTGAAGATGACAAGACTTTACTCAAGCTACAACTCAATGTAGAATCATTGTACATTGATCTAATTTGGGCGTTCCTCGAAGATAGATATCACGAAGCTAGTCACCGTGCAAAGTTGAGAGAATTACTTGGTGGCTCATTGGTGGTTGAACGTGTTTTAATATGTTACAAGGAAATATTCAATTTAGTGAGTAACTACAATGAAAGGTGTCAAGGTAGAATTATCTTCAAGCAAGGAAGAAGTTCAAGCACAAATGAAGAATAAGCATTGAAGAATTCGAGGGCGAATTTGTTCAAAAAAGGGGATAATGATGCATTGTGGATGTCCCATATCAATATTGAAGCAACATTTATATCTTATCTTTATAAAATTTTGAATATGCCCTTGGTGTTAGTATAGATTAGAAGATGAAGTTAGGGTTAGGAGGAGTTTAGTTTGTTTTAGAACATTTATGTGAGAATGATAGTTGTCTCTTCTTTCAAACCTAATTGTTGTCTCTAGGGAGAATCAGTCATCTAATTCTAGAGCCTCAAGTAGATGCCTCTTAGTATCTTATGATTTCCAATTCATATTGGGTAGAAACAACAAGTTATAGGAGAAGAATCTTCATTTTTTAGGTTCTTCCTTTATTCAAAGGGTAGAAGAAATTAATTTGGGTGATTATTTATCCATTTCCATTTATGTATTTTCAGTTAATTTTAATTGTAAGCTTCCGCATCTCATCACCTTTCATTTTTGGAAACTCCAGAAAAATCCATATTATTTGTTTGTAATCTTGTTTCGATCAAAATGAAAACCTCTGATCATGTGTTCATGTTCCGTTGCAATGGAGTTGTTACTGAGTGTGATAAACCAGAACTTCATCTGAAACAAAATGGAGTCTTGGAACTAATATTGAACAACTTATTACTGCAAGTTACTGAAATGGATCAAGTATCAAAATAATACTGAGAAAATCAGGTTAATATATTCAAGTGAGAACTGCACTGAGTAAGTTATTACAAAACAAATTTGCAGGAGCGAGCAATCACACGAAAGATGGGCGTGCGATAAAAAACATCGAACTTCAACAATTATTATTTACCCGAAAACTTCTGTCAGAGACCTTGCTGATTCTGAAATATTGTGCACCGCGGTCTGTATATATCGTTTCAATGAGAAATTGTAAGAAAGCTTCACATTCTACAGAAAGATGCACCTTTCAAAAGTGCTGAAACAATAATAACTACACTAGCTTAAGATTTGGACATCACGGCAAACTTACAGAAAACTATGCAGATATCTATAGCTTAATAGGTAAAAATCATTTGAAAGACCAATCAATATAAAGGATGATTGAGACTGAACAACAGTGAATAGCAATACATGATAAGCAACAAAAATCAAATAACAAGTCAACTCACTTGCATTAGCAATTGCTGAGCTGTGCACAAAGAAAATCGCTTTTTCCTTGACTCCGACTTTTCTTTCTTCTTGTTAAGTTCGATCCGTTAAAGTAGAACTTATGTCAGCTTCTTAAAGATGAGGAACAATTAGGAAAGAAAAAAAAATAGCATTAAGGATCTAGTTCCACTGAGTACAATTACTGTTACAATTACATGAACAACCAAAAAATAGTTTTTATCTTGGCATATCCCATCTTTCTTCTCAGCTCAAGATTGAGTAGTTAAGCGTTTGTAAGATTCGATCAGGCACTTCCTCTATATGTACAAGGATAAACTTCTCCAAAAATTTCTTCTCTGGCATGTCCATAACTGATAATAATTTTAGTGTTGACTTCACCAACCCCTTGGATGTTAATATCTTCAAGACCTCATACCGTGGTTTCACCCTCTTCTCCAAGCTGTAGCTAAACAAAGTCGGCTTCGATGAAATATCCATATGGCTGTAACCAAGCTCCTCTATAAAGAAATCCGCGACCGCTTTCACTTTCTGCTCAGAAACCCCCAAGCAATAGGGAGACTTTCTAAATGCAGATACAATATCTGACTCTGACCACCCATATCTCTCAAACATTTCAAATTTCGCTTTAACAGTAGCTTCGTTCATGCAACTTAACACAAATAAAGCGTGAATAAACATTCCAGAACCCTTCTTGAACCCAAATTTCTCTGCGCGGGATACATTATTTCTCATCTGGTCTGCTTTTAGTGTGAAAAACCTTGGATACTGTAACATAAAACTTGAAATTCTTTCATCACGAACACCACATTCACTTAAAATCTCGACATTACTACCAATTATCTTGGGAAGGTCCATAGTAAGAAGCCAATTACTTTTCTTGAGAGCCTTAACAATATTGGCATTAGAGTGAAAATAGGAATGGAGAAAGTTTATATTGGGTAAGAGTGTTGTATCGATACTGTATGCAAGAATGGACGGGTTTTTGTGAATGAGGTCAGTAATATCAGAAGTGGATAAACCCAGCTCTTGAAGAAGAGTAAATTTAGGTTGTAGGGTTTTAACTTTTGTTGAAATCAATCTGGGGTACCTTGAAATAATACTGTTAATGTAAGAATCAGAGAACCCATTCTGTTTCAGAAAATCTGGAACATTATTTATATCTGTTGAGTTTATTTTGGTAGGAACTGGTTTATCTTTTTTGAGACTAAATGAGTTGATGAAACTATTTCTTCCACTCAGAAGATGAATATTTTTAGACAGAGTATACATATTTTTTTCTTCTCTCTAATAATAGTTACAGATTCTCTACTAAAAACTAAGCAGATGGAAGAATTTACCTGTGGAGATTTTGAGGTTGTGATGTTCAGATAGGGAGTTCTTCCATTTCCTTGTAAACTTCAGGCTGTGGTTGAACTTCCCTGGATAGAGTTCTTCTCTGGGTATAACCCAGTTGGCCAGGTGGTAGAATTTTGTTTTTTGGTGCAAACAATAGCCAGGTGTTAGACTAGTATTGCATGTTCTCGCTTGTTTACTTGGATTCATATTTTTAGTATATAACACTTACTGGAGATTGTGCTATTATTACACCGGTGATGGCAACCACAGAAATTAGAACAGCATCTATGGAAGGCGTCGTTCGTAAGTTCTCTTTACTTCGTTTAGTTTGTCTAATCGTTAGAAGTAAGGGTTGAAAGTCAAGAGAACAAGCTGATTTTCGGCATGTGCATGAGGGGTTTGGAAAAAGAAGACGTGCTGAACCTGACAGTAAATGATGCGTGTTCACCCGAACACAATAGGAACACGATGTGTTGCAAGGATTAATATGTTAATGTCTAGGGAATCTGTTTAAGTACAGTCTGGCTCTTGCCCCTCTATACTTGTTTGTAAGGCTCTTATACATACTGTATAATGTTCAGCCTTCACTCTTTAAGTACGTTTCCTTCATTTATCTGTAAATATGTAGTACTTTAGTTCTTTTGTCAATTGAAAGAGGAAAGCTTGTGATCCTTCAGGTTTCCTCGACGAGACCAAGCTAACACAAACTAGTTCGCCAAGGTTTGGAGCTAGGAGTGTTTGCAGAGAACGGTTAGACGTAGTTATTTTTGATTAAGTAGACATAAGATACAATCATGACTGTGAAACACTCTTGACGCTGAGCAAATACATAAAAATATACAAGCATGTTTCAGAAGTCAGACCGAGTAACAGTTCATATGAGAAGATGTAAGTTGTAACACTGTCAAAACAAAAACTATTTGAACTACAAACCAGAACCTAGTAGGATATATTTTTACAAGTGGAGAGCAATCAGCAAGGATCTTCAAGATACTTGAGCATGGTAATGATGATTTTGCTGGGTATTACGAAGTTAACCTTGTTCTTTGTATGGAGTCCAAATGAGTTTGCTAACGTCAACATCAAGGCCCCCACGTCCGGCTGCTTTTAAATGTCGATCAAGTACCTTCGGATCTGCACAGATTGCATGCTGCCCTTTCCTGTACTGGATCAGGTCTAGACCCTGTAAGGTGGTCAAAATATCGTCTGCTTTTATGGCAGTCATATCGCTAAGCTCCTGAAAACACAAGTGTAAAAATAACTTAACACATATTGGCATGTTCTCAATCGAATCATATGGATCAATGAGGAAAAAGAAAAACTGTCAAAATTAAGGGAATCATGAATGTGTACCTTAATGGAGATATTGCTCTTGTGCTTTTTCAGGATGTCAAGAAGCACTCTTGTCCAGTATCCTCTGTAGCTCAGAAGTCCTAGGTCAGAAAGTGGCCTCTCCGGTGTCCCTACTTTGCCTTCTTTCTTAGAGAGCTCATATGCTGTTTTATGTTCTTTACATATTAGCAACTTTTGACTAGATAATAATAAATTAATGAAAGAATATGCAACTATTCACAAAACTATTATCCAGAACTGCTTTACCAACCACATATTTTCATGTGGATAACGGTCACAAAGATTCACGAAAATAAATAAATAAAAATAAGCCAGGCATAAGATAGCACATAGCTTAAGAAGTTTCACATTACACAGATTTTTAAATGGCAGGCTCCCTAATTGTACAACACAGGTTCTTTCTAATGATATGATTCATAATCTCAGATGAAGAAAATAAGAACTTTTCAGACACAAAGGGTGATACATGAAGAGACAGTAGGCAGAAAACTTACAAAATGCAATTAGAAACTTTCCATAGCCTTTCCTTTGATAGGGAGGAAGTGTTAAAATGCAAGCCAAATTATAGGATTCCTCAGAATGTTTCTCCTGCATCAACCGTGGTTCAAATTTAAATTTAGTCCGACCGAGGACTCATTACATGAATAAAACTTCAGAAAAGTTAAAAAAGAATACATCAATTTACAAATTGTTCTTCCGAATAATGCCCTTCTAAGAGATGTACCTTTTACTCTGACCTTTTCTAAATATATCCAACGAAGAAAAATTAGAGATTGTGAGAGCCACTATAAACAGATGCTTACCTTCGAGAAATATCCAACCATGTGACATCCTCTTTCATCACATTCACATAGAACATAGAAAAGAAACAGATCAACATCATAGTAAAGAGTCTTGTGATCAAGAAACAATTTCGCTAAGTAGCACAGGTTTTGGCCGTACACCTTGTTCTTCTTGCCATCAACCTGTTTCAAATGTTCGGGACTTAGATGAGCCAAATCGATTGGAAAGAATATAAATGTAAAACATAGCAGAATAATTCATTATATTGCACAATGCTTGCAAAAACAATGAGAACACAGTAAAACGAAAAAAGATAAAAAAAGGTGAAAAATGAGACTGGCACAGTTCTTTCTCTAGATGCTTTAGGAGCTAGTGTGATCTAATGACCAAAAGTCCTCATATTGTTTATACCTGTGAGACAGACATAATTTTTAACCGTCCAGATGGTCACTTGGATTCTTGCTCCACAGATTTTGTGTAAAATTAAACAGAAGCTAATAAGTAATAACACAAGTGAAGTGGTGAAGTAACAGCAGCTTAGCTATTCTAATTGCGAATGAGTGTCACTGCAGATGCGTCATTGTTTAGAAAGGAACACTAGTACACCCTTTGAAATGTAATCTTCCTAATTATACATTTATTCTTTCAAGTAACATCAAACAAGGTATGCCTATAGAGGCTTGAAATTCATCTCTATATCCCTCTCCTAGCTTATATAATGCTAAGGTGGGATTCAGCAAGCAGTGAGAATATATTAGGGAACGGGAGCTACTTTATCCTACAGCTCTACAGTCTATTTGGGATCAAACTTAATATCATCTTTGATAAGTATAATGTACATCTATTGCTGGTGCAAGAATGAAAAACTGCACAGCAGGCCAATACTCTTGATCAAAACTTTCATAACAAACCAACCAATTAATGGAAAGTCTATGACTACAACTAAGATTGGCTACTTGCCTCAAACATTGAGAGTGTACCACTGCGATAAATTTCGTCACCAGGGGGATGCTTTAGATCACACTTCCTCTGCAGAGAAAAAGCAAACGAAATACAGTAAACAAACATCCATGATCTCATTATCAAATGAGGTTTTAGTCAAAACATAATAGGTACAGATTTTTTTTTGTTTGTATGGAAGTGTAAATAGAACAACAAAGAACGCATAAACAGAAAGGATAGACCCAAGGACTAGGTCAAACTTGAAAAATAGTTAACATCAAGCCCCATGCTTCGTTGTACTTTATCATGAGAACACATAATCATATCAAAAGGGAGGTGGTCTCTGAGAATAGGTGCAGAACTAAATAATAGAGCTCGCATTTTCAGGTCGCTTGGTATTTATATATCGCATGGAATATTGTTTTTTTATGTACTTGTGACTTTTCTTCCTGGAATGAGGTGATATGCGACAAATAATTAAACAAAAAAAGAACGCATCAATAGGGCCTATAGCTCCAAAGCAGGAAAAAGGAAAAAAAAAAG
The DNA here is from genome assembly GCA_023531435.1 of Papaver californicum. Lineage (NCBI taxonomy): Eukaryota > Viridiplantae > Streptophyta > Magnoliopsida > Ranunculales > Papaveraceae > Papaver > Papaver californicum. The sequence continues at coordinate 606,835 of JAJJMC010014687.1, read as the reverse complement.
GAAACAAATGACTAGGTTTATCAAAAAATGGCAAGGAAGACAATTTAAGATCACAGTAGCCCCCTATAAAATTAGCTACACAGTTTTCAGCAATTGCAGTATAAACGACTTTAAAACACTCTACAAGACAATTTCATTTGCTGGCAAAATATGATCAGAAACTGAAGTTAACTCACCATATGCCTCTGAAGCTGCTCTTTACGCTTCATAAAATTGAGGCAGAATTCACAAAAGAACAGCTTCAGAGTGTCATTGTATTCTGGTGGAAAAGGTGAGAAATACCATGTCTCGATCTCGTATCTCCCAAGTTCTATAGTTGCTATATTTTTCACTTTTGTAAATTCTTCATGCTCACGCAAACTGGCAGCATCAAGCTCCTCATGGCCCTGCACACAATATGAAGAATGGAGACAACTCAAAAGAACATTCCAAACGGTTAAGATGAACCAAAACTAAAGAAGAGAGCGTTCAACTCATCAAGTATTAGGAAATTTGGTTCCTAATAGGATGTCTGATCTTCCTTAAAAAGCAGAGTAATCAATTTGACAGAGACAAATTAGGTTTGCAAGTGAGACTAGGTTTGGGTCCGGGTTTTCAGCTGTTGGTAGTAATAGGATGCCGAAACACACGCAATAGTCTCTTACACTTGTTGGCACACGACAACATTTGAATATCATATATGTTATAGGCTAATGTGTTCTATATAAAAAGCAATTTTAGACCCAAAAGTACAATCTTCAACAAACAATAAGCACAACAACACCATTTGGGGTCTGAAACAGATACATATAATTATACCTACATGTACGGCCATGTCCGTATTTTGGTAATCTTCTACCAATAAGTGACACAGCTACTGGAAAACTGTTGAATGCATAACTATGCTTCCAAAACCTACTAAATGGAGAACGAATAATCAAGGAGGTCTTCCATCCACGCATGGAACCGTCACTTCAACATGGTGTTATCTTAACTGAGTGTGAAAAGTCATTTAAATGTATACAGGGCAGAAGTAAGGCAAAAACAACTTTTGCACATTAGAAATGTTGTATCCTCTCAATATCAGATATCAAGCAGACACCACCATAAGAATTTAGTTGCACATAGTTTCGATAGGCACATGTTATTATGATCCAAATACAAAGATAAATAAATGACAAGTAACACATACAAGAAAAAGTATGACTCTTAAGGATTCATAGTAAGATGAATATTTACTTACCTCCACATGTGTCTCGTCAATCTTACGTTTCTGATGGCGTGTCATTTTCAAACTTGTTGCCTGAAAATAAAATGTGTAAGAAATTTCTTCAAAGTTCAAGATCGTAATTGAATCCAAGACAGCATTAATAAGGCAAAAGGACGAACAGTACCTTGTCTTCAACTTTTTCATCTACATCAGTCTCTACTGAGTTCAAATCAAGTTGTTCAAGCTTAACCCACTCATCAAGCCTCCTATTAACTATGAAAGAAGCAAAGTCCATAGTTAGCAATCAAAATTTGAAAGAATTATAGTACAGGACAGAACAAACACCTAATTTTTCAATCTGATAGACTCACTAACTAATTGGATCGTACCTTTAATTTCCCGAATAATGCAATAATTACCAGAAAAACACACAAACAAACAAAGGCCTATTTAAACACAAAATATAAGCTATTCAAATAAAACATGCCCAGGCTCCAATTTTCATAAATTATTCTATTCTCAAGAAATTGTGTCGTATACAAAATGCCCTTAAACCCAATTTAGCAATTTTTCGTTCTTGTATAACCTAACATCAAAAAACCTAACAAACCAAAAAATTTAAACAAAAAATAACTTACATTCAGTGTAATGAACGTAGTATTCATAATCATTAGGACCACCACAATGTATTCTTCTTCGTTCAATAACTTTTACAGGATGATATTTTCCATCTCTCCATCTACACATAACACGACTACCGACTTCAAGTGGAGAACTTCCTCCACCACCTAATCTTCTCTTCCTTAAAGAACCATCATTTTCATGTGTTAATGGCTGCTGCTGTTTTTGTGGTTGTGGATTGGGATTTAAATTTTGATTTTGATTCTTCGAAGAAATTAATATCTCTCTTTCTTTATCTACTTCCACTGGAGCATCAAATCCATCTCCATGATGATTCTGTTGTTGTTGCTGCAGTTGATTCCCATTGCAATTGGGGTTTGTTCCATTTTCTACCGACGTTGTTGTCGTTAGGGTTTCCAATGAACCCATTTTTCCCCTTTCCTTTTTTTCGGATAGAAGTATAGAACAAAAATAGCACTAAGAAGAAGAAGCGCAGATCTGTTATGGGCACCAGTTTCTGAATCAAAGCAGACCCTGATGTTTGGATGAGGGTGGGCCCAGCTTAACAGTTAAAGACATCCTTTAATTTATAGGATGGCGCCTCCCGGTGCTTCAAGCTTTTGAAGGGAAATGAAAATCTCCCAATCTTGTCTGCAGTCTGAAGACTGGAGAATTCTCTTTCACTGAGGTTAATGGACGGAGCCGAGAGTGAGGTGGGTAGATTCCTAGACCCATCTAAATTTTTTTTGTTTTTTAATTAAGGGGAATTATGCAACTACCCCTACCTAGCTAATGAAATTTACAGTTACTTTATTCCATTCAATAATTATAAATTTTCACCTACTTTTAGTTTTCCATCCAAAAAATTGTTAGATCAGTGCTCGTGCAAATCACAGTATTGACTAATTTTGAATATTTTTTTAGATTGATGTCAAATCACAGTATTAACTAATTTTAAATATTTTTTTAGATTGATGTTTTTACCAGGGGCGGAAGCAAAGCATGGTTTCCCCCGCTGAAACCCCTCCCACAATCCAAAATTTTAAATTTAGGAAGTAATAAATGTTGGACTACAATGTTCAAGCCCGGAGTGAAAGTTGTTGGCCAATAATCTTCCTGTAACAGAGAAACACAAACAACAGAGAACTTGAAGATGATTAAGGGAGGGTTAGAATTAAACATCACACACACTCAAGCACAGATAGGTGAAGTCGCATGTTCAACAGACTGCCCTTAACTCAATATTTGCCAGGTACACCTTCAGGAAGATGCTGCTATACCTTTTAAGTGACAAATTTGAATTCAGGATAAAATCACCTGATACCAACCCAGTTAGCAAAGCTCGTTGGCCCGTTGTGAACTTAACAGAAGATGAATAATAAGAATGTAAAGCTAGTGCGCAAAACAAAGCAAGAAGATGGTGAAAAGTCGTCAGGACAGTGTCTGCGACTAGGGTAAAGGAAACACTTAGAAATCTTTTTCTTTTATAGGAGAAAAAAGCTTTTGATTTTCAAAACGGTGAAAAGATAATTAATTTGAAAAAATTTAATCCACATTAATTTAAAACGGTAAAATTAATATTTATGATTTTATCTTTCCATTTAATACAAAACGTAAAATATTTATTTGAAATAAAGAAACGTTTTCTCATTGATGGATACACGTGTGCACTCGCAGGCACACGCCAATGGTCACACACCAAGGGTCGCGCCAAGGCTCATACCAACGCTCAAGCCAAAACACACGCAAAAGCACACGCAAGCACCGCAAGCCCGCCAGCGGCCTGCGGTGCTTCTTCGCACCGCACATGTATGCATTTGCCCACTAGTCCATTTCCCAAGTCCATATCCAATCCACTAGTCCTTTTCCTTATATAGAACGTTTGTGGTAATATGCATGAACTTCCTCCTTGGTTTGCCCAATGTGGGACAACCAAAGGTTTCTCATTCACTAAGAAGTGAAAATGGATGGCTATAATTCCACCCAAGTTTGGACTAGTGATCCTAGCACCCATCAAGTTAATTATAGTAAAAAAATTATTTTAAGTAATAAAATCTTAATTTTAGCATTAAACCATTTTTATTTCCAACAATCCCCCACATGAATGACGAAACCGAAAAATCGGAAAATCGAAAAAAAAAGAGAAATACCGCTTAAGCAATAGGTGACCATTTGGAATTGAACCTTTGCTTAGTGAGAAGCACCGGAACTACTTGATGGTCAGTGAACGTGATGTCTTGAACTGCCATCGTTTTGTGTAATTCTTCAATAACTCCTTACGCGAGATATCTCTTAAAGTGCAATTAAGTTCACGCGTTGTGTCCGTTTTGGCCATGGACGTATCCCGTTTCTCAGAATGCTCTAGAGAATCAGCTCAGTTCTCATAGGAAGCGACCCACTTCCTCATTCAGATAGGTGAGTTCTATCAAGAGTGTTAACTGCTACACCCCATTTCAATCTTAAATTGAAACTATAGAACTCATTAAGACTTTACTCTAAGTCATCCTCACTTGCAGTCACACTATCACGTCTACACCATAGGGAAGGGACAGAGAAAATAATTCTCTGATAGTGTTTAATTTTTACCCGCCACAAATTAGTTGTCTCATTCAAAACCTTGATCTTGGGATCTCCAGTCAGCAAGGTTGAGTATCCTTCATGGCAAGTTTTAATTGATGAGCTTAAGTCCCATCCCCCTCGATGCATTACTAACTATCTCCTTGGATAAGCCTTTCGTCAAAGGGTCCGCGATATTCTCCTTAGACCTCACAAAGTCAACAGAAATAACGCCAGTTGAGATTAGTTGTTTTAGAGAATTGTGTCTTCTCCTTATATGAATAGATTTTCCATTATATTTGTTGTTTTTAGCATTAGCTATTGCAGCTTGATTATCACAATGTATAGATACAGCTGGCACAGGCCTATGCCAGAGAGGAATGTCTTCTAAAAAGCATCTTAGCCAAGCGGCTTCCTCTCCTGCTTTATCTAACGCTATAAACTCGGATTCCATAGTGGATCGAGCGATACAGGTCTGTTTGGAACTCTTCCAAAACACTGCTCCACAGCCTAGAGTGAAAACGTATCCACTCGTAGACTTAGACTCCTATGAGTCTGCTATCCAGTTTGCATCACAGTATCCTTCCAGAACAGCAGGGTATCTCTCATAACTCAACCGAAAGTTTAAAGTGTATTTAAGATACCTCAGCACTCTGAAAAGTGCATCCCAATGCTCTTGTCCTGGATTACAGGTATACCTACTTAGTCTACTCACTGCATAGGCAATGTCTGGTCTCATGCAGTTCATTAAGTACATCATACTTCCTATGACACGTGAATATTCAAGTTGCGAGACTCCATTGCCTTTGTTTTTCTTGAGTCTACAAGAAGGGTCAAAAGGAGTACTTGCTGGTTTACTATCAAACTGGTTAAATTTCTTCAGAACTGACTCAACATAATGAGATTGACTGAGACTGAATCCATTAGACTCCTTTCTAATTTTCATCCCTAGGATTACATCAGCAGGACCTAAGTCTTTCATGTCAAAGTTCTCATTCAACATGTTCTTAGTGGAATTAATGATTTCTAAGGTTGTACCTAGTATAAGCATATCATCAACATACAGGCATACCATCACACAAGCATCGTTGACAAATTTAGTGTAAACACATTTGTCAGCTTCATTTATTTTAAAACCACTAGAGAACATTACATGATCAAATTTTTCATGCCATTGTTTAGGTGCTTGTTTCAAGCCATATAAAGACTTTTTAAGTCTACACACCTTCTTTTCATAACCCTTCACCACAAAGCCCTCGGGTTGATCCATATAAATTTCTTCATCTAATTCACCATTTAGAAACGCAGTTTTTACATCCATTTGATGTATCTCTAGATTATGGATTGCAGCAATTGCAAGTAGCAACCTAATTGAAGTAATTATAGTGACAGGTGAATAAGTGTCAAAGAAATCTACACCTTCTATTTGTTTATAGCCTTTAGCTACAAGTCTAGCTTTATATTTTTCCACGGTTCCATCAACCTTACGTTTTCTCTTAAAGATCCATTTACAACCTATGGCTTTGCACCCTGGAGGTAAATCTACTATTTCCCAGGTTTCATTCTGAACAATAGAATCCATCTCACTAATAGTGGATTCTTTCCACCATGGAGCTTCAGACGAAGTCATGGCCTCTTTATAGGTTTGTGGATCAGTTTCAACTAAACATGTAATGAAGTCTGGCCCAAAAGATTTTTATAATCTAGGTCTTTTGCTTCTTCTTGGCTCATAAACAGGTTCATCTTCTTCTACCGGTAATGAATGACTAGAAGAAGGGACATCTAGAGGATCTACACGTATCACGCGAGATTTAGTTTTTATTGGAAAAACGTTTTCAAAAAACGAAGCATCTCTAGATTCCAAAATGGTGTTCACACCAATTTCCGAGTTATCGGAACTGACAACCATAAATCTATAAGCAGTGGTGTGCTCGGGATATCCTAGAAAGACACAATCAACGGTTTTAGGTCCTATTTTAGTCCTCTTAGGTGGAGGAATAGAGACCTTGGCTAAACACCCCCACACTTTGAGGTATCCATAAGAGGGTTGTTTGCCTTTCCATAATTCATACGGTGATTTTTCTGTTCCTTTAAGGGGCACTCTGTTCAGGATATAACAAGCTGAGAGGACGGCCTCCCCCCACAAGTTCGCCGGTAGTCCTGAACTGATTAACATGGCATTCATCATCTCCTTAAGGGTTCGGTTTTTCCGTTCAGCCACACCATTAGATTGTGGTGAATAAGGAGGAGTTACCTCATGAATAATGCCATGTTGCGCACAAAAGTCTCCTATAGGAGTTACGTATTCATCCCCACGATCAGACCTAACAGTTTTAATGGTGGTACTCATCTGGTTTTCTACTTCTAATTTATATAATTTAAATGCTTCAAGGGCATCATCTTTTCCTTTAAGCAAGTAGATATGACAGTATCTAGTACAGTCATCTATGAAGGTAACAAACTATTTTTTTCCACCTCTGGTTTGGATTGATTTCATATCAACTAAGTCAATATGAATTATCTCTAAGGGATTAGAAACTCTGTGGACATTTTTCTGAAAAGGCTTCTTCGCATATTTTGATTCTACACAAACTTCACATTTATGTTCAGATTCCAAATTTAATTTTGGAATGCAGCAAGATTTTGCCAATTTGTTCATTGAATTATAATTTACATGACCAAGTCTACCATGCCAGATATTCAATGAGACAACAACATAAGAAGAATCAACTTTATTAATTTCAGTAGAGATTACAGATAATTTGTAAAGGCCCTCAGCCTTATAGCCCTTTCCCACAAAGTCCCTACCCTTAGTGATAATCACTTTTCCAGACTCAAAAACAATTTTAAAGCCCTTGTCATCTAGCACACCACTTGAAACGAGATTCTTGCAGATGTCTGGTACATGTAACACTTCATTCAACGTGAGGATTTTCCCAGAAGAAAGCTTCAGCGAAACCTTTCCTTTTCCTGCAACTTGTGCTGCAGAAGAATTACCCATATAGAGTTTTTCTCCCTCTCCTACTGTCTGGTAGGAGGTGAACATATCCTTGCTTCCGCAGACATGTTTGGTAGCTCCAGAGTCTACCCACCAGTCCCTCACATTGGTAACTAAATTCACCTCAAACACCGTGCCAGAAAATTCATTTTTACTACTTTCAGCTAGGTTTACATTTTGTTTCTTAAAATTCGCATCTTTGCGTTTTCTACAATGCATTGTCATATGGCCAGACACACCACAGACATAACAAGCTCCCTTAATCTTACCAATAGTAGACTTTGGTTTTTGAAATTTACCTTTTCCTTGAGGGCCAGGCTTGCGCTTGTTGTGGTCCAGACTGAGTGAAGCAAACTTGTGTTCGATCACATGAACTTTGTTTGACATGTCTCTTGCAGAAGAGACATTCTTATCCTTTGAGCACAGTAACTCTTCAACTTGTATTTTCTTGCCCAGTTCTATCATAGTAATCTCACCAGTTTCATGCCTTAGTCTTCTCTTGTATTCGGTCCATGAACTTGGTAATTTTTCAATCACAGCAGAGACTTGAAAGTTTTCAGAAATGGTCATACCTTCAGCAATGATTTCATTAATAATTTTCTGCAACTCCAGAAACTGGTCAACCACAGATTTTTCATTCATCATCTTGTATTGTAAAAAACGTACAACCAGAAACTTTTTACTTCCTGCAGTTTCTGCTTCATATTTTTCTTGCAGTGCAGACCATAAATTGTGAGCAGAAAAATCATCCTTAGCATTGTAAAAATCATACAGAGAGTCTTCAAGGAAATTTAAAATATGATTTTTTGCTAAATAGTTATTTCTCGTCCAAGTATGTTTTTCCTTGGATGATTCAGGAGTATCCAGAGCTTTGTCATACGGTTTCAACAGTACTTCATCAAGCATGTGGAAACTCAGGAAAAAGAGCATCTTCGATTGCCGTCTCTTAAAATCCTTACCAGAAAACTTCTGAGGTCTCTCAACATCAGTCTTTGCCATTGTTACAGAAGATTCGTTGATTGCACAGATATTGAGTTAAGATTGTTGGCCAATAATCTTCCTGTAACAGAGAAACACAAACAACAGAGAACTTGAAGATGATTAAGGGAGGGTTAGAATTAAACATCACACACACTCAAGCACAGATAGGTGAAGTCGCATGTTCAACAGACTGCCCTTAACTCAATATTTGCCAGGTACACCTTCAGGAAGATGCTGCTATACCTTTTAAGTGACAATTTTGAATTCAGGATAAAATCACCTGATACCAACCCAGTTAGCAAAGCTCGTTGGCCCGTTGTGAACTTAACAGAAGATGAATAATAAGAATGTAAAGCTAGTGCGCAAAACAAAACAAGAAGATGGTGAAAAGTCGTCAGGACAGTGGCTGCGACTAGGGTAAACGAAACACTTAGAAATCTTTTTCTTTTATAGGAGAAAAAAGCTTTTGATTTTCAAAACGGTGAAAAGATAATTAATTTGAAAAAATTTAATCCCATTAATTTAAAACGGTAAAATTAATATTTATGATTTTATTTTTCCGTTTAATACAAAACGTAAAATATTTATTTGAAATAAAGAAACGTTTTCTCATTGATGGATACACGTGTGCACTCGCAGGCACACGCCAATGGTCACACACCAAGGGTCGCGCCAAGGCTCGCGCCAAGGCTCACACCAACGCTCAAGCCAAAACACACGCAAAAGCACGCAAGCACCGCAAGCCCGCCAGCGGCCTGCGGTGCTTCTTCGCACCGCACATGTATGCATTTGCCCACTAGTCCATTTCCCAAGTCCATATCCAATCCACTAGTCCTTTTCCTTATATAGAACGTTTGTGGTAATATGCATGAACTTCCTCCTTGGTTTGCCCAATGTGGGACAACCAAAGGTTTCTCATTCACTAAGAAGTGAAAATGGATGGCTATAATTCCACCCAAGTTTGGACTAGTGATCCTAACACCCATCAAGTTAATTATAGTAACAAAATTATTTTAAGTAATAAAATCTTAATTTTAGCATTAAACCATTTTTATTTCCAACAAAAGTATTGTCAAGCCCGGATATAAGTATTCCGAAGCCTAGATTCTTGTGTCAATTTTTTTTCTGTATACGTAAAGAAATCAACCTTGATTAGTTACGAACATTAGCAATTGATTAGTACTGAATGTACAAGTACTTATAATTAGAAGTAGTAGCTAGTATTAGTGTGCATTTCAGTGTGGACCTGACAGAACTCATAATCAGGCCATCATTTTATAATTACAACTGATGTTTAACTATAAATCCATTTGCTGCAACTAGATTTTTCAAGAGCATTGAAGGGGAGGATATAAAAGGTTTGGTATTAGATCAAGTGCATTGCGAAATTGAATTCAAGCACGTGGAGTGCTGCTTATATTAAAATTTCCGAGATTCTTTTAATAGGTAATTATTTTTTATATCGTAATTTATTTATTTTCTATAAATATATATAATTTTTTTCAAGCCTTCCATTTTTAATTTTGGTTCCGCCACTGATCTTTACCCCTTATATATTAATGCTAAAAACATTAACTAGTACGTACATACTAATTACTCGACCATAAACTTGATTTTCACACCCAACACAAACCTACTAACAGGTAACTCTCTAAAATTAAAAAGCAATTAATTCATTTATCAGCTTTCGCTCAACCCGTAGCATTATCTAATGGTCATTTGCCATCATCCATATATACTACTTCCTTTGTTTCTAGAAAAGTGTTACTGTTACTTTTTCATTTTAACTTAAAAATAGGTTAAATTGAAAAAGTGATAATAACACTTTTTTAAAAACGGAAGAAGTATTATAATTGTATGATGATAATGATGATCATCAAAACTATGCACGCATAATAAAAAAGATTAAGCCTTTGGAAAATCAATATGAAACCTATTAATCCAAGTGTTCTTAATAGATCTATGACATGTGCTTTTTAATGTGCAGGATAAACGATCTTTAATGCATGCCAAACTGCATTATTGCATTTAAATCTTGATCCAAATGCTTCAACAAAGAACTTCTTGAAGTATTTCCAAATGTATATAATGACATTTCTTATGGTTCTAAATGCCATTCGGGAACTTCTCTCAACTTTGTCAAGAACATCTCTACCACAGCAAGAATACATAATTAACAGTCGAAAGCAAACTTGAATCAGGAACATATGAAAAACAGTAAAGCTAAAGAAAAAGGTTCTCATGTGAAGGGTAAAGATGTCAGTTTCGATTTTTTTAAAAAAGTTAGTTAACATATGGGATTTGCATAAGCACTGATTTAACGGTTTTTTGGGTGGAAAACTGAAAATAGGGGGAAATTTATAATTATTGGATGGAGTCAGGGTAACCGCAATGGTATCATCTAAAACTATCCATATTGATCTTTACCAACGTTAAAGCCTAGAAACCTAGATTTACACTTTCTGAAGAGCTAGATTTGCCTATTTCTGATATTACTAAACTCATTCACAAAAACCCTGACATTATTCAGTAACGTGGAATCCATATAACTCTCATTCTCAACATAAACATTTTGCGATACGTTCTTCATTCAAATGTGAATATTGTTTCAGCTATAAAAAAATAAATTTGGCTTCTTACTGTGAATCTCACAAAGATAGTTGGTGGTCATGTTGAGATCAATACTTTTCTCGATACCTTTCTCTGCTTCCCTCCCTACAGATCAACCCTTCTCCTTCCTTTGTGAATGAAACAAGATTGAAACGATCATTCCTTGATTTATGCCAATTTTGTACAGATTGATCTCTCGAATCTTAAAATTACTTATACCATACAAATGTTTAGAGTTTATACGAATTTCTCTGACTAGCATCTGCCTACTTCATCACTTTTTCCCTTTTTACCCTTGAATTTTTTTACCCACAAACATTTTGGCGACCATAGTGGGAGATTAATCTCTTAGTCACAAATCAAATCTCCAGTTTCTCAATTTTTTCAATTTCAAGATGGTTGATCTTAAATCGGGTTCAGTATCCTAACTCTAATTCTGCTAGTACCAGCATAGTACTCCTGGTAACACCCCTTTGGTTACCAACAGTGATGCTACTACTACTCATCTTTATGATCAACACGTTGAGGATACTAGATATGCTCAGACACCTCCTACTATAATCGAGTTGATGCAGACGCAAAAGACTCTTTCCAAAACTCAAGCGGATATGGCTACAGCCTAGAAGGAGGTCCTCACCTTCCTCAAGACCCTTACAGAGAAATTATCACCATTAGAATGCCAACCTTTCAAGGGGTCATGCCCAAGACGATGATGAAGTTCGTATTCTAGTTGATCGTCAACAACCTAATTTCGTTACTCGTGAAAATTTGGAACGACTTCTCCAAAGTAGCAGAAAAGAAAATTTATTTGTTGTTCATCAATACCAACCTCCTTATCCTTCTGAAATACAAAGGATCCATCTTCCCAGGGGATATTCCTCTCCTTCATTCTCGATGTATGATGGAACTAAGAACACTCGTGAACATATTTCACGATTCTTGGAATCGCTAGGGGAACACGAATATAATAATATGCTCTGCCTGAGAGAGTTTCCCAAATCTCTCGCTAGAAGAGCGTACACTTGGTACAACAACATCGCTCCCAACAGTATTACCAAATGGTGCTAGATGGTCAATGCCTTTTACAGACAATACTTCTTTGTATCTGAACAAGTCACGTTGTCAGACTTAGGAAGAATATTTCAGCGGAACAATGAACATCCCAATGATTATGCGAAGCAATTCAGAGTTCAAACGTTAGACTGCCATGACCCTAACGTGATTAAACTTCAATTAGTGGAACTCTGCATCAATGGCATGATACCAATCTATTGTGATCTAGTGGAGAATCTGCGTTTCCAAACATTCTCTAAGTTGCATGAAGTTGCCAAGCGATCAGCCACGACTGCACATCATATGCTAAAAAGGACAAGACTTGTCGAGAATGAAGAAGCACGTGAAGCTCACAGCAGTCGACGTCTTACCCATAAACAATACAACATCCAACAATCTGTGAGTACTTTAACTAAATGAGGCAAAATGAAAGCTGCAACAGCAGAGCAACTGCCCAAGCGTACGAGACCAGCTCCAACTCAAGCACCACAGGTTCGACCACCTTGAAGAACCAACCAAGTAGTTGCATCTCCATTACCGGCTCAACGCCAACAACAATAGCCAAGAGAAGCACCAGCAGTTACAAATTTTCAATTTCCGATCGAATAAGTAATTGAACTCTTGGATACAGGATGACGCCATCAACGTACCTCATATTCGACGTCCACCAACAGAACATGAAATGGCATGCCTCAACTATTGTCATTTCACAGGTTTGTTAATTATCCCACTAGTGGGACCTGGGGACTGAGGGAGTATACAAAAATCCTCTTCTTGTCAGAAGTTTTACCATTTCTGAAGAACCTGCCAATCAAAAAGTTCAATCCCTGATGGAGCACATGTGTGAGCTTCTCTACCTCTCAAAGATACAATGCAAAGACGCCTTCACCACTCTCAACCATTTTGTGTCTGGAAGACGATTATCTTTTCTTGAAAAAAATAAAGTACACCCTAAACTTGCTCAGAAGAATAAAGGGCAAAAGAATGTTTTTGGGGACTGCTCACCCCTACTCGTCTCAAAGATACAGAATTCGGTGAGACACTAATTAATACGGGCACTACTGTTAACATCATCCATGCTAATACACTAAGAGCCATGGGAATCACTTGTCATGAAGCTGTCTACGCTCCGACAAAAATCAAAGAACTTGAAGGAAAATCCATGAATGCTTATGGTCACATCACTCTTGAAATAAAGATGGATGTTGCTTAAACCTCAACCAAATTTTGCATAATCAAGCGAGATCTAGGGTACGCCATGATTCTGGGATGCTCATGGCTATACATCACCAAGATGGAAGCTCACCGATGGGATTTTAATTAGACCGTAAGAGCACGACTGTCGATGAGACAGTTTACAAGTATGGTTCGTTCCACAGGGATTTCAGAATTATAATTTCTAACTTTTAATTAAATGATGTGCTAATAACAAAATTGGTTTTTTGATTATATTCTAAAGTTCTAAACACAAAAAATAAAACTAAATTGAATTACAAGTGAAAGAAAACCTAGGACTCGAGATTTCATCACAACTATGAAAACTAGATGTTGTAACTATTTTCGATAATTTTCTCAAAATATTACACAAGACGATTTAGGAAAAAAGATTTACGTCTTGGAAGATATGGAGTTTTAATCAATTAGTTTTTTTCCTCAAAAGATTAACAATTATCTTCACTATAAAATACTATTCTCTAAAAAAGAATATTTAAAACGATTAATTAAGCATCATAGGACACATGGAGAAATTATTATCATGATTAATCAAGAAATAGGACCAAGAGAAAAGATTATAGAAAATAATTATGACATGCTATCAAACACAATAGGACTTCCTCTCTAATCCTAGATGAGGGTTCTAGCTGTTCGTGGCAAAAAAGTAGAAAATGAACCATTAATTTTAATAATTTTAAAGAGTTTACAAAGAAGAACTGACTCACAGCGTCGCAAAACGTTAAGAATCTTTAAAATTAATAATGATTTAACAACACCTTTCGTGTGATTTAAATCCAGAACTGTCGTAGTTACTATTGAAGAAACAATGGTTATACTGTTGGTTTATGAAAGTAAAGACCACGGTTTTAAACAACAGTTTAAAACCGTCTTTTCTTCTTCTTCTTCCTCTCCTTCACGCTCAAGAACCTAGTTTTCAGATTTTTTTCTTCTCTCAATTCTGGTTGCATCCAGCCTTTCGGATTCTTCTCTTGACTCTTCTATTTTTACTAAAACAACCCATTCACCTCAATAACTACCAAATCTTTTTTTTCCTTAAAAATTCTCGGGAAATATTTTCTCTTAAACCACAAATCATTCTCGGCAGAAGGAAATCTTCTTGCATTCTATTTTCTCGTTTTGGTCGAATCTCAGAAATTGGAAACTAGATATATATTGTTACCATATTCTCTCAATATTTTTGTTCTTGCTTTTTTAAACTCGAGAGAAATATTTGAGTGTCCAAGAATATCTTATTTACGAGTTTTCTTCCATTTTTCACAACTTCACAGCTCGATAACAAATCCTAAATCTTGAGGAGATAATATCTCTTTTATAAGGATAGAGAATCAGTTTCTTCTTTTTATTAACGCGTCCAACCGGGATATAAACCGAGAGATATTTGATAGTTTAAAGTTCCTAAACTTACAAAAACTCTTTACATATAAGGTAAGAATATCTCGTAAATCTTCCAAATACTCGACCACACTTCTTCACACGAGAGAAATAAGAAAATTCCCGCCAATTTTTGCTTTGTATTAGATAAGAAGGAGTGGGTGCCTTTAACATGAATATGGGTGCATTTATTCAAGTCTTGGGGTGCACTTATCCAAAAAGAGGGTGCCTTTATAACTTTTTAAGCCAAATTTTCCACAAAAATTTATTTCCCAAAAGTTACCTAAAAACATACATAATAAAAATATTAATACATAAATTGAGAAATAGCAATATAAATATGAGCTCAAATAAGATACAAAATTGTGTCTATCAAATAACTCCAAACTTATACTTTTCTAGTCCTAGAGCAAATCTCATCTAAAAAATAAAATAAAAATCTTAATTCACTGTCGCAAGCATCGTGATTGCACTTAGAGTGTGCAACAAGCCTTTAAATGCCTAGGTGTCCCTAGTGGATGAGTTTTGTCTCGTGAGGGTTTACAAGAGATATACCCACAAAACCTTTTACTCCAAACCCTAGCTACTTGTGAACGATTAAGGGTAAACACTAAACATGCTATTTAGTTGGCTATAAAATTGTTTGGCTATGGGAGGAATTACCCTTTTTTGAATCCAATTGTTGTACACGAGTTTTTACTCAAGCGTACTAAAATTCATATATAAGAAAACAAAGTACTACTCAAAAAGTCGTACAATGGACCACAATACCCGGAATCTAACAAACCACAATCATATGAATAAATTAAGAAGATGGATATGGAGATAGAAGTGTGCGCATGTTGACTAAGGCGAATGGTGTTTCCCAGAATATTTGTATGAACATCATGCCAAGATGAACCCTAAGGGATTGAGATACGTACCCATTGGTCTGAATCTTAATTCTAGTATCAACTCAGCTGGTATATACAAGGGCCCCAACGGTCGATTTATTGAATATATACAATTATTTATTTATTTATCATTATTATTTTTATTATTTATTATTTTTTATGTTTTTTACTTTTATTTATTATATATATATTTTTGACAACATGATTATATCTTTTGAATCTTAGCATATTCTCATTTTCATCAAATTACATGATAGTTCCCATGGATCCTGCATTCCACGATTGCTTAGGCGACGGAGACAGGGAGAACACACATATTTCCAAGTGTCAATTTTTTTTCTTCATTATTGGTCAAGTTCAATTTAAATAATGAGGATTGATTTCTACTTCATCCGAGCGGCGACAACAAGGCGATACTAGTGACCAACCAAATCACTTAGAGAAACACAAAAACTTGCAAAAATAAAAACAGAACGTGATATGGTGATGACTATCATGTTATTTCTAACACCCGAGCTTTGTCCTTTTATGAATAGACCATTTAGATGGGTCCCTCAACTCCTATAGACAAGAATTTTGTTTCCATCTACCTAGAATGGTTAATGTCATCCTGAAGTTTTCACAAGTTTCTAGATTTTAGATTTTTTGGTACAACTAAAATTATTTAAATTTTTTTCTCCCTTACCCCCAAACTTAAATTGAACATAGTCACCAATGTTCTAAAGATAAATAAATATAAACATGAACAAAGATTAATAAGGATCAAAGTAAAAGATATAGGGAAGGATATTACCAGCACTGTGTATTAAAAGCATATGGGTTGCCTCCCATAAAGAGCTAAGTTTAAAGTCTTTAGCCATACCAAGAAAGGATTAGTCACAACTTACGAATCATATAATAATAATCTAAATAATTGTGGATTCTTGAAGTCAATTGAATTTGACTCACTCATTTGACCACAATGAAGTTTATGAAAGTGGTGGCCACTCTTAATAAAATGTGTCGATTCAGATTTCCTAAACTAATTAGGCTTAACTCCAATATTCAAGAATTGACACATTTGAAAAGCAGATGTTCCCACATTTGGAAGATAAAATTTTGGTGGGAAAAACAAAGTCAATAACGGTATCATGGACTGGGTGAATCATGTCAACATGATGATGGTTTCTAACACCGAAATTTCATTTTGGACACAATCAGGCTCGGGAAAACGTGTATGAAGATAATCACGTAAAATATCAGAGGCACATATATCAAGTCCCAAGTGAGGGACCTTTATAAGAGTCAAGGGGGTACCACGGGGAGAATAATATTCACCCCCAAACTTAGAGTGGTCAATGTCCTTGAACATACTAGTCGCAATTTCCTTAATTTCAGATTTAGGAAAATAGTCAATTAATTCTTCTAGGTTGCAATCAGGTGGGGTACCTTTACTCACATTTAAATTCTCTATGAGTCTCATTTGAGACTATTGTTTCTGAATCCTTAGACTCTAAAACACTAGTATCAGGATAAACCCGTTCATCTAAATCATCATCAACATTATCCTTATCATCATAAAAGTATGAAGATGGTTGAACCTTATCTAAACAAGTAGTGCTTTCAATTCTAACCTCGTCCTCTTGAATAGGTAAATAATTATCATTATTGTCAAGGGTAAAATTAGAAAAATTATATTGGCAATTAAGTTCACTTAGAGCAATATTATGAGCTGACCGTTCTTCTTCCATTTCTCTAAAGTTCCCACACTATGTCACTCATGCGTGAATTTTCAGTCAACTTCCTGAGTGAATCTACTAAAGAAGGACTAGGATCATAAAAAGTGTTGGGTATCAACTGTTTAATTAAATCCTCCAAAGACGGAGAACAAATATTTTGCTCAGTATAATATTGCTCGTTTACCTGTTCGTATGACTGGTGAGTGTGCGAATAATAATTGGGATCACTATGGTATGAACCATAACCTCCAGAAGGTTGGTAGTGGTCCCAATCACTATCCATGCTATGGTCATAGTACATGTAATGTCCATTTTGAAATTCAGTGGGATATTCATTATATTGGCTATCGTTATACCATTTTGACATTTTTTTAATAGTGCACGTGCAAATGCAGGTTCAACTAAGATAGATAAGCTCAGGTTACATTAGCAAAATATACCTACAATCAAAGACTGGTCAAAGGTACAAGGTTGAGGTCTGTGGTGTTTCGGATGATAACGCCCAGGATTCTTCAATGGAAAATTATAACTCAACTCGATTTAGTCTGTTAATAACATTGTCATAGACAATATAATTCCAATTTTTCATTTCTAGCTTCAAATAAAAGTCGGGGAGTAATTAAGAGGTGAATCCCAACTTTGTCTAACTATTCTCATAAAATATTCATGCATAAACCACATCTTATGAATTTGAAATGGAGCTCTAGCTGGCCTCTGAGTGACAAAAAAATATCCCAATAAAGGAGAGTGATCATAAATATCTCTATCTATAGCCTTGTAGCGGTAATTCTGAAATTTGTCTAACCACTCTTCATTGATGAAAGCTCTATCAATTTTCTCAACTATTCTTCTTAAACCAGAATGTCGATTAGACCAAGTAAATTTCCATTCCAAAACATCTGCCTCAAGGAGATCATTAACCTGAACCCAATTGCAAACTCATTAATGACAACCTATCTAGGAGTTCTTCCACTTTTCTTCTCTTCCACTCATAAAATACAATTGAAATATCTTATTACTAACCAAGGTACAGACTGGTTACCCAAACCCAACCAAAGATTCCTGCGAACAACTTGTATACCACTGGCATGTACAAAAGAAAGAAAACTCCAAAAACCTCTATTGAGATTGCTTGCTTACTTTTACTAATGACAGAAAGCCTAGAAACACCATTAGCTCATAGAATCCACAAGTTGCCCTTTTTCCTACTCATAGCATTCATAGAACCTTTAATTGAATGTTTAAGTAAATGGTGTAGATCCTTAATTTCTCAAAATGTAGAATAATCTCTTTGATTTCTAAATGGGTGAATTTTGGGGTGTTACAGGATCATTAAATGGTTGAATGGAAATCACAGTTTTTATTCCCAACAAACTGTTTTGATATTGACGTGGTATATTTGGAGAGATAGATGTTTTAAAGTATTACAAAACTAATTGCTTTCCCGGCCAACATTGTTAACCTGGCATTGAGGCATTGGGTATCCACACCATTAATCCCTACTCTACTACTCTACTTATATTGTTCTTGTCTTTAATGATCTTCCTGATAACTGTATTTTATATTTTCTTTTAATTTCATTATTTTGTTAGATCAGTTGAGCTTGTTAGAAGAGATTTAATTCTTAGGATGATGTTGGAGCCAAACATTGTAAAAGACACAATGTCTCTGGAGAATGGGTTGGCCTTATTTCAACTCTCAAAACATGCAATTAGTTTACTTGAATAAAATTTCTTTTTTCTTAACAAATATTTTTTTTATAAAAAATAAAATGTAATACATGATAGTATTATCGAGTGATGGCCGTTTATGTTTTACCAACTTATTTTCATTCGTTCTCTAAAATGACAAATATTCTATAAGTTATTCGTAATATCTATGTGGAAAAAATAACTTTGGAATTAAAACTCCACCTATCTCTTATGTAATAATAAAAGAAGGAGTTGGAAGAACGCAACCTCGTTAAGCCACCGGTTATATATAGTTGGTTATGTACCAATCTTTTAGATACATATACTAATTTGTTTGATAAAAAGAAGGAGAGGATGACTTTGCGATTGTATTTGGTAATATCTTAGTGTTTGTTAACAGTTGGATATCATGTTGCCGCCATAACAAAGATGCTTTTCTGACCAATTGTTATCGTTCAATCCAAAACATAACCCAGAAGGAAGATATGTTTAGTGCTAGTAAATAGTAATGGAATCTCAAAGGAATTGTTACATAAATTTTATCACTTGACTTTAATGAAATAGTCAAAGTAAATAAAAACAATCCAAGAACCGGCGAATTAATGAAAAAAAAAAAAAAAAATCCTTTGAACATTGAACAATCCATAATAGATATATTTGTTTTAATTTGACTTAGAGATTTTCAACAATGGTAGTAGTAGTTCTATAAATAAGACATTTGTCACTTCCTCATTATTTCACAGATTCTTATCATGAATAGAATCAAAATTTGTTTAAAACTGTTTTCAGATTACCACTAAAGTTTTCTTTAATATTTAAGGTTTTACTTATATAAATATATATGAGTTGTTAATCTCAACACCATAACTCTATAGTTGATATTCTTCTTTTGTTAGAATCAAGCAAAAAAGTGAGACAGCTCTCTTTTTCTTCCATTCCGGTTTTTATTCTTTTTCACTTTTAAGATACCTATGTCCATTGGTAAGAATTAAGGGTTAAGTAGTTTCTCGACAAATACTTGTTGTCTCTTTTCTCTTAGCTTTAGAAACCAACTTACTTTCACTCATTCTCTCATTTCACTTGATCATATTTCTCTAAAATGACTAGAAAAAGATCACGAAACAACGAGGTGAAAAGTCCTAGTTCCTCTACAGGTTCTGGCAATGATAATGATAGTGCTAACTTGTCCAAAGATCAATACCAGTTTCTTCCCATAGCTAACGTGAGTCGTATAATGAAGAACTCACTTCCTTCGAATGCAAAGATATCAAAAGAAGCTAAAGAAACAGTTCAAGAATGTGTGTCAGAGTTCATTAGCTTTGTCACCGGTGAAGCATCCGATAAATGTCAAAGAGAGAAAAGGAAGACAATCAATGGAGACGATCTTTTATGGGCTATGACCACACTTGGTTTCGAGAATTATGTCGGGTCTCTAAAGAGTTACCTTAACAAATATAGAGAGATAGAAGGTGAAAAGAACAATATGGCTAGACATGAAGATGATGATCAATTTCCCTTGAATAACGAGGTAATTACTAATACTACTAGTATTAGTGGAAGATCCAATGGAATTAAAATAGTCACTAGTCTTATCACCAAAACTTCAGAACTTCATGGTGTCAATGCAGGTTCGTATTCTACCGGTTCGAGACCATGGTAAAATTCCTCTCCGTTAAGTCCATTAATCAAACAAAAGGGTTAAAGATGGAAAATAAAACTGTATACTTGTTAAAAACTCAATTGGATCACCTGTGGTCCGAGGAAATTATTTCATCCAAATTGTGAAGGCAATGCTAGTATTTATATATATATATATATGGGAATATGTTTAATTTTCCATTGAAGCATTAGTATGTTTATAGCTTCCTTATAATATCTTAGTTTGTTTCTTTTACCGAGCTGTTATGATAAATATTGAGTTCAAAACGACATGATTAAAAAATACCCCAGAAGGGTTGGATCATGACAGTTACCTAAATTGAACGTTTAATAAGGTTTCCAGATGGTATTTTTTATACCCGCACTCCCCTAATTAAATGTGGGTAGCGGTAAGTTATGAAATATTGTTTTTACGACGAGGCAGTGATTGGGATTGGTATACCCGTCCCATTGGTTGGTAGGAGGTGTTTTGGTTTGGAGAGGACCAATGTTTGTGAGGGTGTAGGTTGTCGTGTCATGTGGCCAGGATATTAAACACATTAACATTGGAAGGTTACCTATCCGTACGGCATCGGTAAAATTGAGAACTGTATTAGTATTATTTTTTTTGTCATAAAAAGACCGAAGGAAATATAGTTTTATCATTTTTATAGTGTTAGCTTCTGTAAAGATCAGCATAGGCTTGTAGCCATACCCATTGTGCCTCTTGTATGAAGAATTCATTTTTCTCAGGCTGCATAGATACGGAAAGAAGCTAGAGAATCATTTCAAGAGTTTGCATCGGATTACATTAGCTTTGTCACTGGTGGAGACTGGAGACGATCTTTTGTGGGCTATGGCTAAAGTTCAGTTTAGGGCCTCTAACCGTTTACCACACTGACAGAATGAGTATCCATGAATCCGTACTGTATAACGAGTTCCGCTTTAAAATTAATATCCAATTGAGGAAGAGAGAAGATAAAAAAAGCTCGGCAAGTATCTCTGTTGCAATATTTCATTGTATTTGGAAAAAGAGAAATATTTTACTGATGCATGGTCTCACGGTGACCAAGCAACGACTCAAACAGGCAAAGCTCTTTCAGCACCAATCAGATGTTTTCTTTCCAGTGTCAGTAATCTACCTTATGCTTGAACTATCAAACTCGAATTTTTGGGTCCTTTTAGGTAAGGTTCTTGAAACATGACTAGTGTGCTCCGATCAATCTATTTCCTTACCGACCAGATAAGAAAAGGACAAGGAAAAGAAAGAAAAAACGTATAAATTTCATTTGTAATTCCCTTTAGTAACTGGCTAGTACAAATGTAACTCTTTGAAATAAAAAAATTGCGACAAAAGAATACAAATGAGCTCATCTGACATTCAGGGCATCGAAGTATTACAAAACTGCTGTAGATACAGTAGGGGGAGGACCCCCTCTGTCAATTTCGCAAAATATTACAAGCCGTCTCTTTCTCCTACATATCTTCATCTGATGGTAAAGAATTAACCTACTCCCTGAAGTTTTCTAGGGTTTCCAGATGAAACTTTCGCTGACTCCGCAACAAAGACTTGCAGAGTAAGGAATTCCACAACTAGTCCAATGTACTTCTAAACAAACAAAGAAATTTTAGCTCCTGACAAAACTTTTGACTGATGTTTCTAGCATATTTAAGTCTTCTACCAGTCTACCAGAATAAGTAAAGACAATATGATGATGTCCTTTCTGTAGTGCTCTAAAGAACCTCGTGTGCCTTCCCGTAATACCTATTTATGAAGGGAGCCTGTATGGTGTAACACCCCAGACAGAAAAAGAAAGAGAGACAAAAGATAAAAAAGAAGTCAGAAATGTCTTTAGGATAACTCATTTGAACTGAGAATAATCACGCATGCATCTGCTAGTTGCCGCCTTAATACAAGGTTCGAGTAATCTGAATAAAGATGTCAGCATACGCAGTGGAAAAGATCATCACCCTAACGAAAACCTTTCTCGGATCATTTCCAAGTGGAACTGACATTTATGAAATGTAATATATAACCAAGCAAGTGGATCCTAATCTTCACTTCAATCCCCCGAGAACATTATATCTAATAAGTGTACCAGTCTTCTAGTAATAACTAAATCCAGCAAATGGACAGAAATATTAAAGAAATTACCTTGACTTCTGATACATCTGGAGTATCTGGAGTTTTTACTGGATAAAATTTGTAAAACCTCATGTTCTCAAAAGCTCTTCTGGTCTCCTCACTTGTTTCTTCTTTTGCTTTCTTTCGAGCCTCTCTAGCCTACAAGGATTACAAGAACACGCCTCCTATAAGAAAATTAGGATATACTCTGTACTTCACACCTGACTTCTATGGAATCTACAAGTTTTGTCTGATTTAAGAAAAAAGCATATCTGACTAATGCTTTTCTCAGCCAGGAAAAATACATTGCCTAAATAAATAACAAAAGAACACAATAATTTCTGATACCTCTCGGTTCGCTTTCTTTGCTTCTCTAACCTTCTCCCTGATAAATTCCTGATGTTGCCAAGGCAGAGGTTAGTCGGTCAGGTGAGAGTCACATTACTGATGACTAGAATTGCCCATCAAACAGATAGACATAATTACCTTAAATGCGTCTTTTTGATCTTCTGCTACTACCTCATCTGTAACTTTCTCATCGACAAACTCCTAGTAAAACATTAGGAAAACATAGAGAGCAAGTTAGAGAAATTACTCAGGACAGAAATAGTTCCTAAACGAAGAATGGTCCTATACCTCAAGGTCATCAAGTTCCCAATCAAAATCACATACAACCTGCAAAGCAACAAGAATAAAAAATGGTTATTAATCAGAGGTTGAGTATGACAGATTTTCCTGTCAACTGTGCAAGGTCTTAGGTTACTTAAGCTGCTCATATGATAGGCAGGCTTAGGTTACTTACGTTGCTCACTTATTTAAAGATGTGTACAGAACAACTTACCGGTGGTTCTATTGGAAACATTATGTCAACAACAGTGCTCTGGTCGATATCTTCCTCCCTAAATGGATTGTAAAAATCTACACACAATATTGTAAATTGTTAAAAGGCGACTCCACAGACACTAAATGAAACTGAGTTTCTTCATCTTGGCATGGTGCCCATGCAAGATGAGCAACTAAATTTTACTATGGGCAAATTTATCCATAAAAAGAGGCACCATAATTACTTTTATACAATTATATTAGGGTTAAAACCTGGGCACAGAGATCTCAAAATTACACACCCTAATAAGGCAGTGTTGGACTAGACCATGGAGACCATTAAACAACCACAACCTTGCTCCAAGGAAAAGGAGGCAAATTTGGGCTTTAAATAAAAGTGGTCGGACAATGATTCTTATAGCTTATACTCATTTTCTTATGCTTATTTAGGCCTTCGTGAAACCTAAAGGATAACAGAGACTATTGTTGACACTACCATGCCCACCAGTGTCAGTATGTGTGGACACAAATACTTTACAAAATGAAGTACCCTTGGTAGAGAGAGGGAATAACGTTACATAATATATAATCATGAACAAAACAGAACAGAACTGAACAGAAGAATAAAATATGCTAACAGAGATTTAGAACACGCACAAGGTAGACAATATTCGAACTTCTTCAAATGATCCTCTTTCAGGGTTCTCAGAGAAGCTCTGCATTAAACAAAAAGCAAGAAAATATAATGATTAGCAAGAAACAAAGAACCTACACAAGTTGCCAACTATTAACTAACACTATTCAAACACGTAATCTCAGATAAAAATTATATAGAAAACTAATCCAAACAAAATTTAAATCTATACCTTCTCTGTGTACAGCTCCAGATAAAGATATCAGATTTCAATCTCTCAACTTGATTGCCCCTGTAAAACAATGCGATACAAGTATATGATACCCATTTAGGGAGGAAAGAAAAACTCATGTCATAGCACCAATTTAAATACATCCTACGAAACTACTGCATACCAACGATTCAGGAATCAGTCATAAAAGTTGCAGAAAGTACCTTTTCTCTAATGGGATGTAAGGAACCCAATCCATTTTCATTTGTTTCATTGGGATAATTTCCTCTGCCTCTCGTTGAACCGAGTTGATACCGATCTTATCAGAAGGAGGGAAATCATTAACAATCTGTCCAGCATAATGAAAAGGAAAGTCATTACATCATTAACTTGAGTAGGAAGGATGTAATTGCCTTCACAAAAATTGGTGCATCTTGTGAATGTTTACAATATCTTCGGTCCACACTGATACACGTGTCCAATTAAAACTTACAAGTGACAATATGTATTCATACATCAATGTCTGGTCACTTAGATATTGATCAATCATCATCGAACCATCATGTCCAATTATATATTGTTCATAACCCTTTTGGGATAACATCCAATTCCAAATACAATAAGAAATGACATCAACATCAAGATATTTTAAATGTATACTGATAAAAGCAAACACCATTGACTAGCAACTTACAGCAACAATGACAGGAATACAGACTAGTTTCCCCTCGCCGTTCACAGAGAGCAATTGAGCTGCAAACACAAAAGTAAACACATCATATTGATAACTATTCTGTTTAATGATTGTATAATGCTTTGCAGATTGAAAGTTAAAGCATAACTTAGAAAAAATAACACTGTCTCTGCACAATTATAAGGACTAAAGCATATAATATCACTTACGTTCTGTACAGCCAAATATATAGACTCTCTTTCCATGCAGTAGTCCACCCTCTTCAAAAGCATTCTGAACATCAGAAATTCTTGTTAGTACCTTTTCTCCATATTACACCAAGAAGATAACCATAAGAGGTGATAAAAGAGATAACAAAAACTCACTTCTAGATTTGAGAAACTCCATTTGAAGCCATAAAGTGTTTCGATCTGATCCCACTGCAAATAACAAACATGTGTTAACAAAAATGGAAAACAAAATGACAAGAGAAGTTTAACCTCCAACAAACACAAAGTCTAGAAAGACAAAAATTCATTCAAACCTCAGTGCCTACTGGAAATGCAGTGGTCCATAAATCCTCCTGCAAAACACAACAATCAAAATAAATAAATACAGCGAGAAGGCAAATAAAACTACAAACCACAACAGTTTTGCATTCAAAATAGAAAACAATAAATAAAAATTAATTTATTAATCAAGATATGCAGTAGAAAAAACTCAAGCACTGTTGCAAGTTTAAATTCAAAACACAAATCAGCTAACACAATTAAGATCGAACCTGCATAGAGTACGACATTGTCAAAAGAAAATAAAATTACATCCCATTGAAAGAATTAGTCAACAGATTCAAAACTGCTACCGTTTACATCTTTAATTATAAGATTCAACTCAAACCTAGAACATTGAAAAGACGCTTATAAACTAAACCTATATAAGAAATGAATTTTTCTTTTTGCACATAATGTTTATTTCAGTACCAAAACAGCCTAACTTTCAATCAGAGATACAGAAAACCAAGAATTTTCTTTGATTCAGAAACAGAACTAACGTAACCTCAATCAAAAGGGGAACATATCATGCTAAAATAAAAACAGCAAATCATAAATCTAAGCACTCATTCAAAATAAATCTCAAGAAACCACGGAATTCATCGAATCAAACATCTCAGAATTTAAAACCACAACAAAAGAAAGCCGATATAGAGACAGAACGCAAACCATATTCCGCTTATCCTCAAAGTATTCAGTTTCTTCTTTAGGTTTAGGCTTGGTAACCCTAGGTTTCCTTCCCTTATTTGTAGTCATTGCTGTTGATCTTGTAGCAACAGCTTTACCTTTACCTTTAGCTGGTTGTTTTTTCTTCTCAACAGCCTCATCTTTCTTCTGTTTCTTATTCTTTGGTTGTTCTTCTTTAGGAACTTCTTCTTCCTCTTTGGCACCTTCAACTTCTTTAGGAATTTCCTGCTCCTCTACAGCTTCTTCTTGTTTAGGGATTTCTTCTTCAACTTCTTTCTGGTTCGCCTTTCTCTTAGTTCCAGCCTTAGCTCTTCTCGCCATTGTTTCTTTCTTGTGATTAGGGTTTGAAATTGGGGATTTTCAAAGAGATTCAGAAAATAGGGTTTATATCGTTTACGGCGTTGAGACGACGCAAGAGTGGATTTGAAATCTTTAGAGAGAGAGAGGTAAATAAATAGCGGTGTAGGTGTTTTCTTCGGGGATCCAGAAATTTCAAATTTTAGAGAGAGAGAAAGAGTGGGCACGTGAGTATTTAAGCTGCGTATTTTAAAACTGCGTAGATTTCAGGCTAACGGGTGGATTAGAATTCATTTGGCATGTTTGGTGTTAATTCAAAGGTTATAAGGGGAAATGGATGATTAGGTCAATTTCCTTTTTTTTTGGCCGAAAATGCATAGATTGCTATAGGTATGCAGCTTTCACCCAGGAATATTTGACAAATTTCCTGTAGATTTTTTCTGCAGT
Organism: Papaver californicum; assembly: GCA_023531435.1. NCBI lineage: Eukaryota > Viridiplantae > Streptophyta > Magnoliopsida > Ranunculales > Papaveraceae > Papaver > Papaver californicum. The sequence continues at coordinate 579,833 of JAJJMC010014687.1, read as the reverse complement.
CGTAGTTTTATCTAGATTGTGAATATCATGGATTAATTGATTCCACTCAAATAATTTTTTTATAAGATATACCTTAAATAATAAAAGATCATTACAGATTATGTGGACGTTATTATCTACATAGGTATCTAAAGGTTGAAATGGACATTCACTAATATACACCTCTTATAACATCAAATCACGAAGGTCCGGATTTTATGATACCTATAAAACTAAGGGCCAATCCCTAGTGAATGAATATTATTTTAATCTTTTTTCACCTTTATCATACCTTTTTATGCTTGCGTTTGTTGTCTAAATAATAGCTACTACATTTTGGTGCCGACGAAAAGGATCGACTTCATCCTTCCACGAAAATCACATAGTAACCTCATAAAACCAATAAGGATAAGATGACGAGATTTTCGTTTGAGACATAAACCAAGTTTGTGATATTTTTCGTCCTAGGCGTGGAGTTGAGTTGTGTTTTTTCTTTTATGAGGCACGTAGAGTTCTTTGTTCTCTCGTAGCAAACCTACAAGTAAAACTAGTTGTTGGAAACTTAAAATGAGTATATCCAGTCAGATCTAACAGGGATGAGGAATTATATCTGTAGAAAATCAAAAACCACATAAACAAGCCAATCGTACGCTAGATTCAATGTTCCATGACACAAAAAGGCATGGAGAGCATAGAGCCACATATGAGAATACTCAAACGACTGGACTTCGTATCCGAACAAGCTACGGAAGAATAGGTGACGCACACACCACCACCAACTATCATGGTTGTTGTTGCAGAGGTACTCCTAGCACAACATTTTTTTATGTCCAAATTATCGCGTTAGCTGATTAATCATGGTTGCTAGCATCTCTTTTCAAAAGTTGCAACGATGATAGTCAAGCCCCATGAAAGATCGAGAAAATGGGAGTATATACCCCTAGTTGTATCTGTACATGATTTATTTTCCAAACTCAGCGACACACAACTTCTTCCATCTCGGCGACTGGAAAAAGGTACTATATGGGATTTTGCGCATTAATGCAGACTTTTTAACGTAAAGCATGGATGATATATCGAGTATAAAGCCAGGCATCGCTTGTCATTAATTATATGCCTAAACCGACGGCAAACTGGTAATTGATGTAGTTTGTAAATGGTGGTAAGAATGGGTTTCAAATTCTCGAACTTGTGAAGATTGATTTTAGATTTAAAAACTAATTTTAAACTAGAAAATATACACAAAATATGAAAATAATATTCACAAATACTGAGGTTATGGATTTCACCATTAACCACTTTTAATTGATTCCAAAAATAATAAGTCTAAACAATTCTAGCTCAAATAAGTGACTCTAAGTTTTGCCAAAGGTAGATTTTTAAAATACCAATTGTAAATCACAAGCATGGCTCATCAAAAGCTCTAGGTCCCAGCATAAAACATCAAATAAAATCATAATCAATTAAGAAAATCATAATTTCAACTAAAAATAAATGCAAAAGTCATAAAAGAATTATTAAAAGTTACCAATTAATCATGAAAAAATGATTGGTACATAGCTCAAAAAGTGTTTGAAGGATGAAAAGAAGCTAAAGCAATGTGGAATCTGCAACATTTTTTGGACGTTACAGATTAACCGTTGCAATAGAGCTTGAAGATAAATGTTACGAACTGAAGATAAACGTTGCAAAGAGTTGAAGAAACCGTGGTTGAGAGGTTGAAGAAAACGTTGTCGTAGCCTCTGTTCTTCGTGTTTTTCAGCAGCAGCACAGAAGATTTTTCTGGATTCTTTTTCTTGTGTTTTTGGCCTCTGCCATCCCCCCTAATGCCTCATTCGACTCCCCTATTTATAGCACAACCTTAACAACTTCCCAAATATCGAATCATATCTCCATAGATCGGTCCCTTAATGAAAATAAATACGATCCTGATTTTCTTTCTCATGATCTGATTTTTCTTCTTTAAATAACTCGGTGATGTTATTTTGTTTCTCAAATTGATTCTGTGTGTTTGTTTCCTTATAAGAACACAAGAATGATAATCTTTACCTTATATATTCACATTCAAAAACAATATCTCAAAGCGTAAATATCCCTTCTATTTTAAAGCGTCCAGCTGTTTTTTATATCGAGATTTCAGGTGTTCAATCCGTGTACAAATTACTCTTTACCAAGGAAAGAATATCTTTTATCTTTAAAACTCTCAAAATATGTCCAAAAACATCACTTGAAATCTTCACAGGTCCACGGTTGTTTGAAAGGAGATTTTTCTGCCAATTTGAAATTTGAATTGAGAAAAAATGGGTGCTTTACACAATTGCCTGTGTGCCTTTATCACTTTTATGGTTGCATTTAACACTTTTTTAGCCAATTTTTCCACTCTTGTTTATTCTTCCAAAAATACCTACAAACACACAAAATGATAATATTAGTACATTAATTTAGAAAAAGCAATATAACTATGAAAACAATTAAGACAAAAAAACCTGTCTATCAGTAATTTAAAACTGAAGGAAGATAATGCGCATTACTAGACACTGGTAGAATAACATATAAAGCGATAAGAGAAGACTAGCTTTATAAGTTAAGTCAAATACCCAAAAAACATGGTGAACATGGTGATCGTACCAAAGAATAATGGAAAGTTACATATCTACATCGACAATACAAATCTTAAAACAGCCTAAAATAAAAACTTCCCTTTAGCAGATATCGATTAGTTGGTGGATGTTTATGGCGGGACAAGAGATATTTTCTTAGTGGACAAATACTCAAGGTACAACCAGATACTGATGCCCAATGACAACAATGATTTGAAGACAATCTTGATGACTCGAGGTATATATTGTTTCCAAATGATATGGCTCAATATGAAAAACGTGGGACTTAACACGTTACTAACATATGGTGGATAAAATATTTGCATAATAAATCAAATCAATATAGGAATTTTACATCGATGACATGTTGGTCAAAAACAAGAAAGCAAAAAATCACGTTGCTGACTTCGAAACGATCTTCAGAATGATACGTCATTCAGTCTTAAGAACACGGGAGAACATTACCAATGCATGGAGGTGAAACTCTTTGCACAATATATCAGATAAGTACTAGATATTTACGCCGATGACCAAAAACAACAAAATAAAAATCGCTTAGTTGACCTGGAAATAATATTCTGAACTATGCGAGAGCATGGGATATATGTCAACCTAGATAAACGCAACTTCAAAATCAGAAAGAAAAATTCATGTGACAAGTCTTTATTGTTTTCTGGGTAAAAGAATAAAGTGGAAAGTGAAGGGTAGGAAGTTAATAAAACTCGATATATCAAGCAAATGGCCTTTCAAGTAATGCTTCGATCACAAAAAAGGAGAAAGGTTGGTTTTAGAGAGGAAAGCAGACAAAGAACGAGATCAAAGTGTTTGTAAGAATTCTGGCGGAAGAATCAAGCTATGTAGCTGGTGAATTAGTCGAGTGACTTTTATATGACCGCCAAACTCACATTGATCTCGTAAGGAGTAGTGAAAAAATGAAAAAAATGTGAACATAGCGAGAGTCATTCCGATGATTATAAGGAAGATCGAGAATCCAACTCCCATTTCTCCAATTATTCTCGTAAGTTTGCATAACTCAGTTTCTTTCTATTGTAAATGTATCGATACATTGCATGTGTTGTAGACTGTTAGATCAAAAACCTTAGTGAATATCCCACATGTGACTTAGTTAACTCGTATAAACATCAGTTATAAAGCAAACTATTGATATCTTCAAGTTGACTAAAAAGTTAGTACCAACTACTTGGTCAAGTAGTTAACCATTGAGCCCAAATGACTACCTGAAAAATATAGAAGCAGAATTAAATATTTTGACATCAATGGAGCTACCTTTATAGAAAACACTACACACTAGCGTCAATCATCATTGATGATGCCATCCATTGACGTCTATTGACCTTAATCACATATGATGCCAAGAATTGGCATATCTAGTTAGAACACAATATCATCGAAGAATGAAACCTCATTGCATTAAGGCGAGATACCAACGACTCATGTCATTAAATGCAACAACAAGCACGACAATTGTCAAATAACGCGCCAAAAGCTCAAGAGGCTATCCTAAGCGTTGCATCCACTGGTGATGCTCCTTGACATGGCGCCAACGAAGGACGCGTAGCTTCATATGCAAATAACATATGAGAAATAGTAGGTGCACCCCTAATAATTTAATACCTACAATGCTCTGGTTAGTTCAGCAGTAAGAAGATAGATTAAACTTCATGGATAGAATAAAGAGGCAAGGGGAGAATGGGTCCCCTTGCCTTATACTTTTGGTAAGATAAAAATATTTATGTGGAGAAGCAACAAGACAGAAATATTAGTTGTAGACTTATAAGATTACAAAAATGCTCATTAAAACCAAATATTCTAAGAATTGCTAATGGAAAGGGTCATTCAAACTATCAACGGCTTAAGATAAATCTAGTTTAATAGCCATAGTACCACCAAAACCTTCGTTGTGATTTATAGTAGGATCAACTCATGTACAATAATAATATTATCATGAATTGCTTTGTTACGTACAACGACAACATGGTATGAAGATATCATCCTCTTTGGAAGAGGCTTTATCTTATTAGTCATAATTTTTGAAATACTTTTATGTGGTGTTACACAATAATCTTATTGGTCTAAAGAACATGAGAGACTTAAGATTCATTAGTCTTAGGTAACATAGAGATATTGGTCTTGTTTATCTTCCTTGGCATAAATCCAGTCACAAAGAACTAATGAAGCATATCAATAAAGTCTTGTCCAACAACATGCCATTATTTTTGATAAAAACCTGTTTGAAACCCATCAGGGCCTGGTGAACTCCATGCATATGCATCTTTTTGAAAACAAAGAGAATTTCTTCACTAGTAGTCTCACTATTTAGTAAAACATTATTATCCCAAGTAACAATAACATGAATAACATCAAAGTATGGAAGCCAACTTTAATAATATAAGCTCATGTTAATCTTCTATGGTGATGTTCTCGTAATGATTGAATAATTAGTAATTTGTTTTCATGAATACTTGGTATCAAATTGAATTATATAGTTTCTTGATTATATATGTTTCCTGATTGATATATTATGTTTAGATTAAATAATTTGATGGTGTATGCTTTTATATTAATATATAACACTTTAAGACTATTATATTTGAAGCGAAAGAAATTACAACGGGGAAACAAAAATTAAGATTTTAATTCACCATCACCCGAGACGTGAGATTAGTGATAAATGCAGAAAATTCATATTTTAAGTATCACTTTCTTACACTTACTTACTAGCTTGTGTGCAAAATTACTTGTATTATTATTACTTTTGTAGTTTATGTCTTTTGTTAGGTTACATCTCTGAAAGAAGTAGAAATGGAGTTTTACAAGAGAAAAGTTATCAAAGATCCAGTGGAACTCAGTTAAGTTCAGGATTTCTACCCACAAAGTCAAAGAGAACGAGAAAGCAAAGCTAATGATGAAAGAATGAAGTCATTCCGACTTCATGTGAAGAAGTTATAAGCAAAACAAGAACTAAGGGCAAAATGATTATTTCAAAGGAAACTACTATTGGCCTTTTCATATGCTAAGGGGCAGCTGAGTTTAATATTGTTATAGGCACTACGAATCTGTTAGGGGCTTCCATTTATTTGAATTGTTATCACGGCAGCAGATGATTACTAAGGGCCATCTCTGTCCTCTCTATAGTTTCGAACAGAAACTAGGGTTCTTCGTTGTGGATGTCAGTAATGGTGGTCATGGATATTGCTTCCATTCGAGATTCATTCTGTGGTGGTTGTTTATGCCAAAATTCCCGTTGACATTAACAACCAGTGATTTGATGAAAAAACAGTGAACATAAAGATTTCAACTTACAATTTGTTACATAGAATCCTCTTTTAAGCCAATGATTTGAGAAAAATCTTAATATCCCATTCATTTACAGATCATAAATCTGATCAAATTACAGTTACAAATCCATAATCTTTTAAATCAAGAAAATGAATCATGATAGTGGAATCTATCAATTTAATATTACACCAAGTATACATACCTAATGGACTTCTTCCTTTTACTCTGATTAATCTTCCTTAGTCTTTCTTCACTTCAATTTTCCGACCCCTTCTCTGTTGAATGCTCTCTACTATTTATAGATTATCTAGTGGGTCCCTCTTGTCCCGATACCCTCATTCGTTCTCCTTATTATCTTTGGATCGGGATGATTATACGATTGACATGTCATGCCTTTTGCTTTTTGGTCTGTTACCTTGCATGGTTAACACGTATTCTTTATTCCTTGAGAATCAGCTTTGTCCCGATCATATGTGTCAGACGTATGATAAAAGTAATTATTGTCTTACTTTCCCGCTCCATATTCATCATTTCTCCTACTTTCCCGTTCCTCGTTCATTATTATTCTTACTTTACCGCTCCACATTCATCATTACTCCTACTTTCCCGTTCAATAAGCATTTAATGCTATC
>JAJJMC010014687.1:474652-573312 GCA_023531435.1 Papaver californicum | reverse complement strand
CTTCGTTAATCGTTTTACACGTGTCGTCCTTCTTTTATTTCCAAACAGTGGTAGTAGATAAATCAGTTGAGAAGAAGAGAGGAAATGCAGGTTTGATAGTGGCCGTGGCATAGAAGATTATGTTGCATCCATGATTGATCATGATCAATGTGGTTATTTTGGTTTGGATTAATTCTCGATATCAAATGGATTAGGGGGTTAGTAAAGGTGCTAGAAGACATGGTTTGTGGTTGAAATATAGTTCCTACTAATGGGAACAATGGTGCATGATCGGCGTTATTGGCAGAGAGGATGGAGCCAAGGAGTTAGCGTCTGTGTTGAAAGTGATGGCTCGAGAGCATGACAATGGTAGAACTCGATCAGCTTCCGAGTAGAAACAAATTAGAGAAGATGATGAGCAGTTGAAGTTTGAACTCGAGCTGGTGATTAATGAGTGCAGCGAAGAGTACCTTTGTAGGTTAATGTTATAAGACCTGGGTTGGAGTTGAAACGAGTTTTGAAAACTCAAGCACATCAGCGAGAAGAATCAACAAGGAAATAAAGGTGGTGGCTGTTTGTTTTGGTCGAGAAATATTCTTGAAAGAGATGTGGGTTCAATCGTGATGCTGCCAGCAGTGATGTGAATAGAAGAGAGATAATTGGTCGAGGTATGTAATGGTGTTGAGGTTGTTAAGGTCAGGGTAAGAGTGGGAGCTTGTCCAGCGAGATAAAAGAAGAGTATGAGTTGGATTTGGTTTGTAAATTGACTGCAAAACAAGAAAAGGGAATTCGATTTTGATAAGGTGCTAATTAGAAGTTAAGGCGGCTAGGGAATTTGGGTTAGTATTGAATTCTAGAACTTGTGCGAGAATTCAGAGAAATATGAGAGTTTGTGCATGATTTGAACTGAAATTTAGCCGGAAGACATTCCCCAAGGAGGGGATCTTCCGTTAATTATAGTTGATGAATGGTGAGGATTATTATATGTTTGGGTGTTTGAGTCGGTCTGGAATTGGTGGATAGTCATCAGATTGGAATTTGTAGAGACCTAGAGATATAAATAGAGGTGCACAACACCAACCGAGACATCTTCTCTCAACACAATTTCACGCCATCACCTGCCTGTTAGAAGTTCTAAAAGAGAAAAAAAAAATCAATTATTTTCTTTAGTACCTGATAGACACATTTTAGTGTCTAATTTGCACCTTAGTTTCTATTAAGTTAGTATTCGATTTTGCAAATATTACGTGTTTTTATGCTTTTGTAGATACATTTGAAGAATAAAGATTTGTGGAAAATTTGGCTCAAAAAGTAATAAAGGCACCCCAAGGACAAGTGTTATTTGGCACCCTAGAAGTGGATAAGGGGTACCCTCGAGTCAACTCGGTCAAACCGGGTCAACTCGGGTCAAACCCGAGTCAAATCGGTCAACCCGAGTTGACCGAGTCAACTGCCAGTCACGGGATCGGGACGGAAACAACATACAACTGGATACTTTGGTTCACGTAATTTTTAGCATATTTTGCTCCCAAATTGATACACAATATACTAGAGGTCCATACAAGATTAAACACGTGAAGAATTGGAGGTTTACGCCGGAAAAATAGCCCCAAATCCGAGTTTCGCCGGAAAAAGGGTATTACACTTTGATTCGGATTTGGATGAATTTGGGAGTGTTTTAAGGAGTTCTATTAGGTTTAGAACTCTCCCTAGGGTTTGTAGACTCTATATATATGAAGAGAAGCCGAAGAAATCAAAAGGGGAAGCCTAGAGATTGATTTTCGGAGTCACCGGAGTTTGGCCGGAACTGGACAGCAATCCGGTCACCGCCGGTGCTGTTCTTCATCTACCACCGTCTGAGAAGACGACTCAGCCACACTTATAACTGTTGCTGATTCAAACTGCTCCTGTTGCCTATTCTTTTAAACCTTTTTTGCTTAGAAACACTTCTGTAACAGCTGAACCTTGTTCTGTAACACTTATAAACACGTCTGTTCAGCTGTTGCACTGTTATTCAACCTTGTAATCAATATTTTGAGCAATGAAAAGATCTTTTGAGCAAGTTTTCTTCACCATGAGCTAATTATATTTACTGTGATGATGGAGGAGGTTTTTCTCTCAATTTTATGTGGTAAGTCTATTTTTAATTAATTAATTATAATTCTTTACTTATTAAAATTGCATAGTTTTGAAATAGAAAAAACAGTTTTCATTCAGTAGTGGTGTTTTTGTTTGATGGTTCATGCTGGGTTAACAACCTCTGATGTCCCATGCTTATGATTTACCTTTACTTGTTTGCATAAAACCTATTTTGGTAATATTTGAGCTTAATTTATTTAAAAGAATTACCCGATTAATCACATAAATTGTTAGAAATAACTGATTCCTGATTCCTGGTTTTCCTCATATTTTCTAAAAATCATCTCTAGTTTATTTTCCTGATTTTTATTATTTTAGATTTAGTCCAATATTTTCTAAAATCATTACCTTCACAAGTTCGAGAATCGAACCTCTTTTTACCACTATATAAAATCACATCAGTACCCAATTAGATTATATGCATTAATAGAGGTACACAAAGGTCGGTTCGGTTTGGTTCTTGGTAGAACCTTGTATCCGTACCTCCTTATAGTCGGTTCTCTACCCGTGTACCTGTCCCCTGTACCTTCTACTCTCGGTTCGGTTCTTCTACCTGTATCCTCGGTTCCGGTCGGTTTTTGTACCTGTACTTTTTTTATTTTAAAAAATTGCAGGTCTATCTACTATTCTGTAACTGATGCAGCAATACCGGGGTTTATGGTGGAGGTTTGCTGGGCTCCGATGTTAGCTGCTTTCAGTGTGACTCTTGACCAGAGTAATGACAAAGTTGCAGCATTTCAAAGCTTGCAAGGCTTCAGATATGTTGTGCATGTTACTGCTGCAATGGGATTGCAGACACAGCGGGATGCTTTCGTTACATCTGTGGGAAAGCTTACATACCTCCAATGTGCTGCATATATGAAGCAAAAAAATGTTGATGTAGTAAAGGTAAGTGTGTCAAATAATTGAAAACTATAAGCTCAAGCCGCCACTATTAAGTCTGAATAGTAACAGCCTCATCAAAGAGTATGAATATTTAGGATGGTTGGACTTGGATCTTAACTCTTTTGAATGAACATGTAAATCTTATTATAATATTTCTCTATGTTTTTGTTAGTTGTCCTATTTGATCCTTATCTCTGATATTCATATATGTAAATATATTTTGTTTTTCCAGGCAATGATATCCATTGTTATTGAAGATGGTAATCATCTTCAGGAAGCCTGAGAGCACATTTTAACATGTCTATCAAGATTCAAGCACTTACAACTTTTGGGAGAGGGTGCAGCATCTGATGCATCCTTCTTAACAGCTTCACGCTCTGAAACAGAAGAGAAAATACAGAAATCTGCAAAGGGAAAAGGAAGTGCTCTCCAAAATTCAGCTGTAATGGCTGTTGTTCGAGGGGGTTCTTATGATAGTGCTAACCTAAAAAGGGACGGAGTGATTAACCTAACCTAAAAAGGGACGGATAAGATTGAAACTATATAAAATGATCAACGGTTATTAAAACTCGGTACAATCAGTCCGGTATAGGTCGGTTCCGGGGTAGTACATGTACCTTGTACCCGGTTGTACTCGGTTCTCCTTTTTTGTACCTGTACCCTGTACCTTGTACCCTCGGTTCGGTCCATTTCAGGTACGGTTCGTCGGTTCCGGTCCGGTCCTTCGGTTCTGGTCGGTTCTTGTGCAACCCTATGCATTAATAGTTCAAGTGTTGCGACATCAACGGACATAGCTAAAGCTCGTTTACGATTATAGTTTTCTTTCTATACCTTTTCTACTTTGATTTTTATTAACTCCATTATGAGTAGCTAAATTTCTTTTATTGGTTAAAGATGTAGTCCGAAGTCTAGGACATGTTTTTTAATTAAAATTATTCATTCTTAATTTTCGTAATATTTTCAATATCGCTCATGTTCTACCATTAATAACCTCATGTATGATTGAGTATTTGTTTGTTTAATTTGCAAATTGAATAAACATATGCTCATATCTATAGATAAACTAGGTTTGAGATCCGGAATTGTCAAAAAACCCTTATTACGAGTAGCATAACATAATTTCTAACGACGGGATGTTGACATACGATTATGTGTAGAAGCTTGACCTAGGTTAAATCCGAATGGCTCTTGCGCCAGATTACTTAAAATAACCTCATTGTACTCACAAATACCATTGCTTTCATTGGATTAAACTTGAGTGGCTCTTGCGCCAAGTTATTTAGTGAAAAGGATTCAAAAAGTGGCTCTTGCGCCTTTGATGATAAAAAGAGTTTTGCCGGAATAGACCTTCGATAGGATGCTTTATGGTTATTGATATTGAAATAAATTGAAAATTGAGTTTGGTTGATGACATGTCTAATGACGAAAGATAAATTCTTTAACCAATACTCTCATCATATTATTTACAAAATTAATTGTTTTTATTAATTTAATTTAGCTTAAATCATAAACCAAAATCCCCCTTTTTACATAAGTAATTAAAGATAGTTAACAACCCATATCTCCCTGAGGAACGAACTTGTTCTTATTACTTTACTCTAATCTATATTTGTGAAGTAGAACTTGAAATAATTTTACTTGGCTGCAAACACCCAGCAGTTCAACACAAGAAGTGTGTCGATGAGTAGAAAGGTTAATGAGGTTACTTTTGCACCTAGAGAAGATGATGCATCAAATGGCTGTAGTGATCATTCTCTCGTATGAAGTAGAGACCGAAAAAGTGAATGCAGTATTCTGAGATCAGGGGAGACAACGGTATGATCCTTATTCCAGCACTTACAATCCAGAATGGAGATATCATCCCAATTTCAGTTATGCAAACAAGCAAGATGCAACTCCAAGAATGAGTTTCAACCGCCAGAATGGGCATCAACAACAACAATATCTTCCCCACCAACAACCTAATCATGGTTCTAGCACAGATGACAAGTTCAATACAGTTATATCCATGTTTCAACATAATCAGCAGAAATTATATGTAAATCGACAAAACATTGATAGTACGACAAAAGAGTTGCAGACACAGATGAGCACTATGGCTGGTAGACTGAATCATCTGGAAACACAGAATAGTGGGAAAGTCCCTTCTCAACCAATTAATCCAAGAGAAACTGTCAATGCTGTGACATTGAGAAGTTGTACACAAACTGTGCAATCAGAAGAAGCTGAGAACAACAAAGATCCTAAGGGTACGGTTTTGGAGAAAGAGATTACTGACACTTCCCAAACCGATGAGGTATCTAAAACAAACTCTAAACCTCTTTTTTCTACTTATGTTCCTCCTTTACCTTTTCCTCACAGGTTTGTGAACTCTAAAAAGACAGAACAAAATAAGGAGATCTTAGATATTTTCAAGGGGGTCCATGTGAATATTCCACTGATAGATGTGATAAAATAGGTCCCCAAAATACGAGAATTCTGAAAGACTTGTGTACTAAGAAAAAAATACTAACCGGTAATGAGATAATAAGTGTTGGGGAGAATGCCTCAACGTTTTTTCAAAATAAACTCCCACATAAATTGAAAGATCCCGGTAGTTTCACTATTCCATGCACAATTAATAAAACCAGGTTTACAAAAGCTATGCTAGATCTAGGAGCATATATTATACATGCTTCAATTTATGTTCTTTAAATCTTGGTCCCCTTAAGAAGACTGGCATTGTTATTCAACTTGCTGATAAATCTAATGTTTACCCGAAAGGGATTGTTGAGGATGTTTTGGTGCAGGGAGCGTCGGAGATCTGGGCTTGTATATTCCGGAGCGAGGACGGCTTCAATTTAAAGGTGGTGGTATCGTAATACCCCGATTCGGAATATAAGTAATGGTTTGTCCTTTCGTAACACCGAGGCTTTTTCAGCACAACTGGCTCAGAGTTGGCAAAAAGCTCTACAGTTAAGCGTGCTCGGGCGGGAGTAATCCAGGGATGGGTGACCTCCCGGGAAGCTGTTGCTGGATGACCGCAGCAGTGCCTGTAGAAACCCCACACTGCCGGATGACCGTAGTGGCTAAGTGGGGACAATATCGGTGGAGGGCCGGGTCATTACAATTTTTATGTTCTAGACATGAGCGATGAGAATTCATCATCGTCTACACCTTACTATTGGGTAGACCATTTTTGAACACTTCTAAAACGAAGATTGATGTCCACAATGGCACCTTGACTATGGAGTTTAATGGAGAGGTCATACACTTTAATACCTTTTAGGAGATGCGACACCCAAGTGATATTCATTTAGATGTTCATGTTAATGTATTTGACGCAGGCTAAGGAGTAGCAAGAGAGTCTATAGTCGGGCTGACGACGTTAAACCAAACGCTGAATGGGAGGCAACCCATTGGTTTTGTATTTATATCTTTTGTTTTTAATTTTTCGTTTGCATATCATATTAGGATTTCCCATCTTGATTTTACATTGGAGGAGTCACTTACATTGAGGACAATGTAAAGTTTAAGTGTGGGGGACTATTTTTACATATAGTTCTTAGTCTTTAGTTAGAGTTTTCACTTTAATAGAGTTTTTTTTTTTTTTTTGATTTTTTGTAAATAATTGCATAAAACCTCCAACTTTTAGATGTTTTAGAGTCACTTTGTATACTTCTAGCTAAGTTTACGTATGGAGTTCTAATCGAATAACTGAACTTAGAAGTATTAGAGAATTACATCCGGGTTGCTTAGTCGTTGAGAGGCTAGAGCTGACAAAAATGGACTTAAACCGCCAGAGAGAATACAATATTAGAGAAGCTGATCATTCAATACCCATGAGTAAGGCACCAAACCTTCAGATTTTCGTTTAGAGTGTTTCATCTGCGTAAACTCCGGGTAGAATGATGAGCTACCCAACCTCATACCCCTATAACACTATTTTTGATCTTTTGAATGCTGATTCTATCAATCATGAGGGTGTAATCAGAATTGCTAACTTTATCTTGTAGTCTAGTTTGCAGTTGGCGTCATTCTCTCGACAAAGCAGTAATAGAAACACGTCATCATCCACAAGCTGAGCGACATCAAAATCATGAAGAAAGTTGAATACAGTCAAGTTTATAAGCAACAGTACAAGAAAGAGCAAATTTCAGGTTCAAGTGAAGCAACAAGACAAATAGCAGAATTATATATACAAGTTGAAGACTAAGTGAAAAAAGAAAGAAAAGCAAATATGTGAATTTATAGAGGTTATGATACCGAGACAAAACAAGTTGTGAAGAATCAAATGGTAAAGTCCTTTTCCCATGACAATATTAGTTTCATTTGTTAGTTTGTATTTCAATTTAGCATATATAAAATAAAAAATCAAAAAAAAAGGTAAAAAAAAAGAAAAAAAAAGAAGAGAATTAGAGATAAAAAAAAATAGTGTTTCATATTTCTTTAGTATATATTTGTTTTGTATTCATTCAATAAGGTTGTGGGGAAGAAGATATCTATAAAGAAGTTTCAGGAAACAAGAAATTGAGGAAAAGAGTTACAATTTTTCGAAGTTCTAAGAAGTTCAAGAGTTCATCATCAACAGTTGAAGACCGAAGACATTTTTATTTGCTGTGAGAGTCGTGTTGACTGTTGACCGGGCGAGAAGGTAAGTAAGCATTCTCATCCTCACATAATGGTTGATTTCCTTTCTTATGGGTCATCAGAGAAAAAAAAGGTTCTTTTTCGTCCCACATTTCTATGGGATAACATCTTCATATAATTCGGAAGGTTTTGTTTTCCTTCCCACCATTCAACGTTTGCAGGATTTTCATCTTCACACCTTCCTGCAAACATAAGAACCATAAAGTGCGTCTTTTGAGTGTCAAATTCATAAATTCTATTGGTGAGGAAGAATGCTTATTTGGTCGCTTTCGAACCTGGATTCTTTCACTAGGGACACCTAGGGATTTAAAGGCTTGTTACACATGCTAAGTGTGATCGTATCCTCAACGAAAGGGAGTTGTTGTATTTTTGTTTAGTTTAGATTTGTAGTTTGCTCGAGGACTAGCAAAAGGAAAGTATGGGGGAATTTGATAAGTGCATAATTACATATTTTAAGTATCACTTTCTTACATTTATTTACTAGCTTTTGTGTATATTACTTTGTATTATTATTACTTTTGTAGTTTATGTCTTCTGTTAGGTTACATCTATAAAAGAAGTAGAAATGGAGATTTACAAGAGAAGAACTGCCAAACACCCAGTGGAACTTAGTGAAATTCAGGATTTCTACCCATCATGGCGAAGAAAACGAGAAAACAAAGCTAAAGGCGAAAGAATGAAGTCATTCCGACTTCGTATGAAGAAGTTATAAGCAAAACAAGAACTAAGGGTAAAATGGTCATTTTAACGGAAACTACTATTGGCATTCTCTTATGATAAGTGGAATCTGAGTTCAAATATTGTTATAGGCACTACGAATCTGTTAGCGGTTGCCATTTATTTGAATTGTTATCACGGCAACCATCTTTGTCTTCTCTATAGTTTCGAACAGAAACTAGGGTTCTTCGTTGTGGATGTCAATAATGGTGGTCATGGATATTGCTTCAATTCAAGATAGATTTTTTGGTGGTAGTAGAGAAATCAGTTGACAAGAAGAGAGGAAAGGGAGGTTTGATAGTGGCCGTGGCAGAGAAGACTATGTTGCAGCCATATTATTTAGCCAATAAGAGTTTTGTCGGAATAGACCTGCGATACGATGCTTTAGGGTTATTAATATTAAAATAAATTGAAAATTTAGTTTGATTGATAACATGTCTAATGACGGAAGATGGATTCTTTAACCAATACTCTCATCATATTATTTACAAATTTAATTGTTTTTACTAATTTAATTTAGCTTAAATCATAAATCAAAACCCTCACTTTTACATAAGTAATCAAAAATAGTTAACAACCCATATCTCTCTGAGGAATGAACTTGTTTTTATTACTATACTCTAATATATATTTGTGAAGTAAGAACTTGAAATAGTTTTACTTGGCTGACAATCGAGGAGTTCAAAAAGTAAATACTTAGCGTCAGTAATATTCTGGGAGTCCAATTAACGGAATTTTAAACAGAATTAAATACTAAGTCATACAGTACAAATATATAAACACTGAGTAATATGTACATGTAAATACTGAGAATCCAGCTCGTTGAAGCTCTAGTATATGGACAAGCTCTAGAGATCAACAAAAATGTACCTTTTAGCACTAATAGTTATATGCCTCAATTTCCTGGAAAACCTAGACTTTGTGCAGATAACTAAATATATTTACTTTTGACACTAGTTATAGGTGAATTTACAATTTTCTACCATAGAAAAAATCCACCGTTAGTAGTCATAAAGAACGACATTATTGGGACCCATACTAGGTAACGGTAAATTTTGACATCTGGTACTCGTAAAAGTACGAAGTTTATCCGCTGAGCAGAAGTCTAGCGGCACTAGACAAGTTTATTGACACTAGTTCTCATAAAAATATATACCATTATGTAATATCCTACACAAGAACGTGGAGTTAGATTGGAGCAAAGAGTACGAGGAGGTGTTTCTAAGCATAAAGCAACAAGGTGTTAGAGAAAATGGGATTGAGTTAATAAATGTTTTGTTCTTGGTCTTGGTTATAATGGGCTTAGGACCAAGGGGTCACTAATGAAAATCTAGCACATTTTCACTTTTGTGAATGAACCTTTAGTCCCACATTGGAGAAACTAAAGATGTTTCCTCTCCATATTACTTAGAAATTTGCATCTAAGAGTGGCCCCTTAGGGGTTTAGACTCTTTTGTGGTTGAGAGAGGACTAAGGCTATGGGCTAGTTGGTGCAACCATACTTTTCACACACGCGCGGTGCTTCGCACCGAAGCATGCACGCCGCCGCCGTCCGTCCGGTCGGTCGGTCGTGTCGGGCTCGGCTGCGGGTGTGGTTGAGGTTATGGCTGCGGCTGTGGTTGTGGCTGTGGATTTGGTTGCGGCTGCGGGTCAACCAAGACTTATCTTTTTGGATAAATTATTTTAAATTATTTCCTTAAAGAATTTAAAACTAAATTAAAGTTTGTTTTAATGTGGGGGGCGTCTGTACCGGCGTGTATAAATCTTGTCATAATGGAAAATAAATTTTGACCGTTTAATTATGTTTTAAACTTTATGAACGTGCTCCATGCACGGGATTGATTTTCAATCAATGGCCATTAAAGCTATTTTCTTCTTCTGCCTATAAAAGAAAAACGAATTTCTTCATTTGAACTCACACCAGAAGCATCTACTATGCTGACTTCTTTTCCCCTCTACTTGCTTTGTTTTGCGCACTGCTTGTTTATTTCCCTTCCACATATATCTTGTTGTTAAGTTCTTGAGGGTGATTTGTATTGTGCTTATACAAGTCATAACGGACAGTTCTATCCTGGACACATCTCCGTTGTGGGGGTATAACATCTCTCATTCTTGAGGATTACCCGCGGACTATTGTGTTAAGGACAATTTGTTGAGCAGGTGCCTCTGTCCATTGTGTGTATATCAATTCAGTGATTTCATTAACCTTAACATATTCTTCTATTTAGCATTTTTATTGTTGCAGCTCCAACAATCTTAATACAATACTACTTCTTCTTTAACAATGGGTAAAAATGATGTTGACGGACGAGAAAATTCAGTGGCAAAGATTTCAAAAGATGGCAATCCAAGATGTTGTTCTTTCTGAGTTTTCATATGTTAGATGAATTAGTTCTGAAATCTTTTGATGAGACTTTGAATGATGCTGGAAATGAAAGGGAGTTGGAAAGTTGGGTTAGACAGAATTATATGGCAAAAAATCATATTCTGATTGTTTAGAAGATGCACTGTATGATTTTTATAATGCAAAAGATAACTTTTCTTCTTTTGATTTATGGGTTTCTTTAGAGGCAAAATACCAAGTTGAAACTGCTGGAAGTAAAAAAAAATTGGTAGCTAGGTTCCTGGAATACAAAATGTCAAATAAAAAAATATGTGGTTAATCAATTCCTTGAACTTCAGCGTATTACCAATAAAATTCTTGTTGAAGGTATGATGATAGATGAAACATTTCAAGTGTCTGCTGTGATTGAAAAATTACCGTCTTCCTGGTCTGAATACAAACGTAGATTGAGACATGAAACTGGTGAAGTTAGTATGATTGATTTGGGTAAGAAGATTTAAGTGGAAGAATTACTGTGCTCCAAAGACAAGAACATATCTTCTGCAAGGGACATGTCCAACAAGGCTCATGTAATTGAAAACACAAGTCTTCCAATACTGAAAAGGGTGATAGCAACAAACGCAACCCTAAGCCTGGTCATCACAAGAAATGTACATTTCAGAAACCCAAATCTGGCATTAGTAAAATTAAAGGTGCCTGTTATGTTTGTGGAACTCCTGGATATATGGAAATGCACTGTAGAAAACGTAAGGACTTTAATAATAAGAAAAACAATGCTAATTTGGTTGAAAACAACAAAAATGAGTTTTCTGGCATGGTGTCTGAAGTCAATTTGGTAACAAATGTGAGAGACTGGTGGGTAGACTCTGGTGCTACCAAACATGTCTGTTGAAACAGAGATATGTTCACCTCCTATCATAAGGTAGGGGAAGGGGAGAAACTATATATGGGTAACTCATATGCAGCACAGGTTGCAGGAAAAGGCAAAGTTAGGCTAAAGATCACTTCTAAACTCTCACATTGAATGAAGTTCTTCATGTTTCGTACATCTGCAAAAATCTTGTATCTTGTGGTGTTTTAGATGATAAGGGTTTTAAACTTGTTTTTGAATCTGAGAAAGTTATTGTCACTAAGGGTAAGGATTATGTAGGTAAGGTTATAAGACTGAGGGTCTCTACAAACTTAATAAAATCTCTGGTGAAATGAATAAAATTGATTCTTCTGCTTATGTTTGTGTGTCATTGAATGTTTGGCATGGTAGACTTGGACATGTAAACTATAAGTCAATGCATAAACTGGCTAGCATAGGCTGCATACCCAAATTTAGTTTGGATAATGAACATAAATGTGAAGTATGTGTAGAATCAAAATATGCTAAAAAAACCTTTTAGAAAAAATATTCAGAGAAATTCTAAACCCTTAGAATTAATTCATTCAGACCTAGTTGACATGAAATCAGTTCAAACCAGAAGTGGTAAGAAATGGTTTGTCTCTTTTATAGATGATTGTACGTGGTACTATCACATATATTTACTTAAAGGTAAGGATGATGCCTTAGAAGCCTTTAAGATGTATAAACTAGAACTTGAAATCCAAATGAGTGCTACCATTAAAACTGTTAGGTCTGACCGTGGTGGTGAGTATGTAATTCCTATAGGAGATTTTTGCATAGAACACGGCATTATACACGAAGTAACCCCTCCTTATTCACCACAATCTAATGGAATGTCTGAACGGAAGAACCGAACCCTTAATGAGATGATGAATGCCATGTTAATTAGTTCAGGATTACCTGCAAACTTGTGGGGGGAGGCCGTCCTCTCAGCTTGCTATATCTTGAATAGAGTACCCTTTAAAGGATTAGATAAAACTCCATATGAGTTATGGAAAGGTAGACAACCTTCTTATGCATACTTTAAAGTGTGGGGGTGTTTGACTAAGGTTTCCAATCCTCCACCTAAGAGAACCAAGATAGGACCCAAAACTGTTGACTGTGTCTTCATAGGGTATCCTCAACATACTACTGCATATAGATTTATGGTTGTAAGTTCTGAAATTTTTGAAATTGGTGTGAATACAATTATGGAATCTAGGGATGCTGTGTTTTTTTGAAAATGTTTTTCTATTGAAATCCGATTCTCGCATGATATGTATTGATCCCCTAGATGTCCCTTCGACTAGTCAGACATTACCTTTAGAGGAAGATGAATTTGAATTTGAGCCTAGAAGAGGTAAAAGACTTAGAACTGAAAAATCTTTTGGGACAGACTTCATAACATGCTTAGCTGAGACTGATCCACAGACTTATAGAAAATCCATGTCTTCTTCTAAAGCTCCATGGTTGATAAACACATTTTAGTGTCTAAATTGCACCTTAGTTTCTATTAAGTTAGTATTCGATTTTGCACTTATTACGTGTTTTTATGCTTTTGTAGGTACATTAGAAGAATAAAGATTTGTGGAAAAATTGGCTCAAAAAGTGATAAAGGCACCCGGGACAAGTGTTATTGGCACCCCAGAAATGGATAAGGGGAACCCTAGAATCGGCCGAGACAACCCAGCGAGTCAACTCAGCCGAGCCGGATCGGGACTCATCGGAAGTTCTTGGACAGTCCTGTACACTCAAAATCCACGAGATTTTTGAGTTGTTTTGCGATTCCAAGTACCCCACAAGCTAGAAGAGATTGATACAAGACTAAACACGTGAAACAATAGAGGATTACGCCGGAGAATTTGCCCCAAAATCCGAGTTTTGGCCGGAAAAATAGATGGGTTCCTGTTTTGATTGGGAATCGAAGATCTTGGGATTTCACCGAGTTCTACTAGGTTTGGGACACTCCCAAGGGTTCCCAAAGCCTATATATATGAAGAGAAGAGCTTAGAAGCAGGGAGGTACCCCTAGAAATCAAAAACAGAAACTCCGGCACTCTCCGTCACCGTCCGATCATCGCCGTTCAACTGCTGCTGCACCGGCTGGCGTGTTCTTCATTCAGTCATCACCGGGGAAGACGACTCAGCAACATCTACATCTGTTGCTGATTCAAACTGTTTTGTTGCCTATTCTTTCCTTACTTTTGTTGCTTAGAACTTTCTGTGACAGCTGAACCATCTCTGGTTACACTTATAAACGTTTCTGTTCAGCTGTTGCACCATTATTCAGCCTTGTAATCAATATTTTGAGCAACGAAGAGATCTTTTGAGCAAGTTTTCTCCACCATGAGCTAAGTTTATTTACTGGGATGATGGAGGAGGTTTTTCTCTCAATTTTATGTGGTAAGTCTATTTTTAATTAATTATTTACAATTCTTTACTTGTTAAAATTGCATAGTTTTGAAATAGAAAAACGGTTTTCATTCAGTAGTGGTGTTTTTGTTTGATGGGTCATGCTGGGTTGACAACCTCTGATGTCCCATGCTTGTGCTTGTTTGCATAAAAACCTATTTTGGCAATATTTGAGCTTAATTTATTTAAAAGAATTGCATGATTAATCACATAAATTGTTGGAAATAACTGATTCCTGATTCCTGGTTTTCTCCATATTTTCTAAAAATCATCTTAAGTTTATTTTCCTGGATTTTATTTAATTAGATTAAGTCAATTATTTTCTAAAATCATTACCTTCACAAGTTCGAGAAACGAACACTTTTTACCACTATTCTAAAACACATCAATGGTGGAAAGAATCCGTTATTAGTGAAATGGATTCCATTATACAGAATGGTACTTGGGAGATTGTAGATTTACCTCTAGGGTGTAAACCCATAGGTTGTAAATGGATCTTCAAAAGGAAACGTAAGGTAGATGGAACTGTGGAAAAATACAAAAGCTAGATTAGTAGCTAAAGGCTATAAACAGAAAGAAGGTGTAGATTTCTTTGATACTTATTCACCTGTTACGAGAATTACTTCCATTAGGATGTTAATTGCTATTTTTGTCATTCATAACTTAGAGATACATCAAATGGATGTAAAAACAACTTTTCTAAATGGTGAATTAGATGAAGAAATTTATATGGACCAACCTGATGGATTTGTAGTGCAAGGTTGTGAAAACAAAGTTTGTAAACTGAAAAAATCTTTGTATGGTTTGAAACAAGCACCTAAACAGTGGTATGAAAAATTTGATCATGTAATGATTTCTAGTGGTTTTAAAATCAATGAATCTGACAAGTGTGTTTATACTAAACTTGTGAATGATGCCTATGTGATTGTATGCTTGTATGTTGATGATATGCTTATACTTGGTACAAACATGGTTGTAATTAAGTCCACAAAGAACATGCTAAATGAGAACTTTGACATGAAAGATTTAGGCCCCGCTGATGTGATCATAGGGATGAAGATTAGAAGAAATTCTAGTGGATATAGTCTTATTCAATCTCATTATGTTGAATCTGTGCTTAAAAAATATAATCAGTTTGATTGTAAACCTGTTTGTACTTCGTAGATCCTTGTTGTAGACTCAAAAAAAATAAGGGTAATGGAGTATCAAAACTTGAATACTCACGTGTTATAGGAAGTCTAATGTATTTGATGAATTGTACGAGACCAAACATTGCTTATGCTGTGAGTAGGTTGAGTAGGTATACATGTAATCCAGGGCAGGAGTATTGGGATGCACTTATTAGAGTGTTAAGGTACTTAAAGTACACTTTGAACTTTTTTATAAGTTATAAGAGATACCCCGCGGTCCAAGGATTTTGTGATGCAAACTGGATATCAGACTCAGAGGAGTCTAAGTCTACGAGTGGATATGTTTTCACTCTAGCTTGCGGGTCTGTATCTTGGAAGAGTTCCAGACAGACATGTATAGCTCGATCCACTATGGAATGGGAGTTCCTTGCTTTAGATAAAGCAAGAGAGGAAGCCGCTTGGCTAAGATGCTTTTTAGAAGACATTCCTCTTTGGCATAGGCCTGTGCCAGCTATATCTATACATTGTGATAGTCATGCTGCAATAGCTAATGTTAAAAACAGCAACTATAATGGGAAGTCTATGCATATTCGTAGAAGACACAATTCCCTAAAACAACTAATCTCAACTGGCGTTATTTCTGTTGACTTTGTGAGGTCTAAGGAGAATATCGTGGACCCTTTGACTAAAGTTTTGTCCAAGGAGATAGTTAGTAATGCATTGAGAGGGCTTAAGCTCATTAAATAAACTTACCATGAAGGATACTCAACCTTGCTGACTGGAGATCCCAAGATCAAGGTTTTGAATAAGACAACTAATTTGTGGTGGGTTAAAGGAAACACTATCAGAGAATTTCATTCTATGTCCCTTCCTTATGGTGTACACGTGATAGTGTGTCTGCATGTGAAGGATGACTTTTTATTAAGTCTTAATGAGTTTTACAGTTTCATTTTAAGATTGAAGTGGGGTGTAGCAGTAAACACTCTTGATGGAACTCACCTATCTGAATGAGGAAGTGGGCCGCTTCCTATGAGAATTGAGCTGATTCTCTAGAGCATTCTGAGAAACGGGATACGTCCAGGTCCAAAATGGACACAGCGTCACGAACTTGACAGCACCTAGAGTGATATCACGCGTGGAAGTTATTGATGAACTACACCAAACGATGGTAGTTCAAGACATCGCGTTCATTTTCCATCAAGTAGTTCCAGTAATTTCTCAGTAAGCAAAGGTTCAAGACCTTATGGACACCTATTGCCTATAGTGGTATTTCTCGCTTTCTGATTTCTGATTTTCATCGGGTTTTCATTCATGTGGGGGATTGTTAGAAAATGGGCTTGAGTTAATAAATGTTTTGTTCTTGGTCTTAGTTAAAATGGTCTTAGGATCAAGGGGTCACTAAGGAAAAACTAGCACATTTTCACTTTTGTGAATGAACCTTTAGTCCCACATTGGAGAAACTAAAGATGTTTCCTTTCCATATTACTTAGAAATTTGCATCTAAGGGTGGCCCCTTAGGGGTTTAGACTCTTTTGTGGTTGGGAGAGGACTAATGCTATGGGCTAGTTTGTGCAAACATACTTTTCACACACGCGCGGTGCTTCGCACCGAAGCACGCACACCGCCGCCGTCCGTCGGGTCGGGATCGGGCTCGGTTGTTGTTGAGGTTGAGGTTGAGGTTGAGGTTGTGGCTGTGGTTGCGGGTGCGTGCGTGGTTGCGGTTGCTGGTCAACCAAGACTTATCTTTTTGGACAAATTATTTTAAATTATTTCCTTAAAGAATTTAAAACTAAATTAAAGTTTGTTTTAATGTGGGGGGCGTCTGACCCAGCGAGTATAAATCTTGTCATAATGGAAAATAAGTTTTGACCGTTTGAATTACGTTTTAAACTTTATGACCGTGCTCCATGCACGGGATTGATTTTCAATCAATGGCCATTAAAGCTATTTTCTTCTTCTGCCTATAAAAGAAAAACGAATTTCTTCATTTGAACTCACACCAGAAGCATCTACTATCCTGACTTCTTTTCCCCTCTACTTGCTTTGTTTTGCGCACTGCTTGTTTATTTCCCTTCCACATCTATCTTGTTGTTAAGTTCTTGAGAGTGATTTGTATTGTGCTTATACAAGTCATAACGGGCAGTTCTATTTTGGACACATCTCCGTTGTAGGGGTATATCATCTCTCATTCTTGAGGAGTACCCTCAGACCATTGTGTTAAAAACAATTTTCTGAGCAGGTGGTTCTGTCCATTGTGTATATCAATTCGGTGATTTCATTAACCTTAACATCTTCTTCTGTTAGCATTTTTACTGTTGCAGCTCTAACACAAGGTGATTTTTATTATTTAACATGTGGTATATTATTAAGAAATTACGACAAGGCTTCGCAAACCCGCTGTAGTCATAGATTCCAAATGGTGAAAATTTAATTTTGTTATCATCCGTTGCACGCTCTTCGCTAATTAATTAACTTGTAAGTATGTAACCATGTCAACCTATGATATTTAAATTGTCAATCCAAAAAATATTTAAAGTGGTCAGAGTATATATTTTGTCATGTAACATAAATTTTTAACACAATACTTGTCTCGAAATATAAAATCCTCGTTGTCCATAATATTTGCTATTGTAATCTAAAATTTTGTCATATAATTTAAATCCGCCTCATGCCTTAGCAATCAGTATCGTAAGAACGTCCATAAGGGCGCGAGTAAATCACGGATCAAAGATCAAATATCCTTTTTGGTCCGTAAAATGGTAGATTAGTGGCGCGAGTCTATTTAGGTTTTAGTCCAAAATTTACACTATTCAAGACTAGAAATAGGAAAAAATCCAGACTAAACAAGGTTTACTCGGGCGAAGTCGTAGTGTACCGCTTCATTCCATGCGTTATCCTAAGACAGCGCTTAGAAACACGAGCGGTATCCCAGGAATGCGCCTGATCAAGCGGTAGCCTAGAATTACGCCTGACCAAACGTTGCTTTAGGATCTCGCCCATCAACAGGCGCGACCCTAGAATGCCGCTCAGATTGAGCGGTATCCTAGTTCACCGCCTACAGTGAAACGAAGCTCTAGGATTCCGCTCAGATATAAGCGAGGCGCTAGGACGCCGCCCGCTTCTAGGCGCGCTCCTAGGAGTCCGCCTGGTTAATTTTGGTTAATTTGTTACCGTTTTTTACCGTTGTCAACGGCTATAATTTGCATTCTGATACACCTATAAATAAATGAATTTATATCTACCATTCCCATTTCAAATCCACATCTTTTACATTTCATAGAAAATTTCTAATCTCTCGTTTTCATGTAATGTCGGGTTACGAAAATTTTAGGCTTAATGCAGAGAATTTTACCCTAGAAGAAGATTTATCCCTATGTCGTAACATAGTATTACATTATCCAGCAAGGGGTCATGAACGTCGGATGAATGGTTCAATGAGCATGCAATGGTTAGAACATATACATGCTAACTTTTGTAACGAAACAGGTAATCCCAACAACCGGAACAGAGCAGGCCTTTTTTGCCGATATATGGAAATCATAAGGGAAGTACTAGAATTTTCTTCTTTAACCGCTAAAGTGAATGAAAGAATTAGGAATGAAACTGATGATGAAGTTGTTGCCAGATCTCTGGAGGAATGGAGATGATGGAAACGTTCAGATTTTAGGTACCAACCTCATTTCGAGATCCTAAGGGTTATGGAAGAATACAATCATTTTGTGTTGATTATTCTCCGAAGATGTGAAGAACGTCGTCCCGAGCGTCATACGACCCGTTGAAGGTTTGATAATAGGTTTGCTTAAGTGTTTAAGTGTAATCTATTGCTTTACTATATTTCATCTCCTTTAATGTTACGCGATGTATGCCTTTTCGATTCAATAAAATGATTTTACGTTCAACAGTTTTACAAAATTAATTAACTAATGAAATATGGCCATCTATTAAAATATATTGATAATACATGAGATACCGATCACAACCAAACTCTAACAAAAGTTTGAAAAATTCTCAAAATCGGTGGATAAAGTTAGCAGTTACTTCCGATTACACTTTGGACTTAATGAACTCGTAGCTTTCTACAAATTTGAACTCTTCTCCTTTTTCCTGATAATACTGCATTTTTACGAGATCCTCCTACACAAACATAGGAAAAAAAACATAATTCATCAAGTTTACTATGTTGTTATTGGAAGACCAAACAACTTAGGTTAAGTAAAAGATACTTACAAATTGTTGGATCTACAAGCCTAAATGGGTGGGGTTAAAGATCCGTTGTTGTATAGCTATATAATCAGCTATCCCTATTCGGATAAGTTGGTATCTATCATAAATTTGTTCAAGAGATCTTTGCTTTGGATTTTCATATTCTCGAGCATATTGGATATAGATCCTCCCCCAAAAGGTTTCAGGTTCAACCCTTCCAGCTATGACATCTTCACGTAGGGTTTCGTTATGCCATGTTTTGGTTATAGCCAAATCTCCAGCTGAATCAAATGTTGCCATGTTTGTAGGTAGAGTTATGAAGTGAATAACAAAGAGGAGATGATTAAATGAAATTTGTAGAGTGTATGAAATTAAGTGTATGTGGTATTTGATAGAAAAAACAGATGTATTTATAGGATAAAGAGAGAGACTTAACGGCTAGTATTTTCAAAAACTTACTACGTAGCATGAATTATCTCTAAATACAGAATTGGTCATGAAATTTCTCTAAATAACTCAAACTCATTACTCCATTTTCAAATGAGAAAACTCTTCGGCTAGCAAATGAGTTTGTAATTTATTAAAAAAATAAATAACATGAGCTAATAAGTATAGCTAAACTCACTTTCGCAGGCATCGCGGCTACACTTAGCATGTGCAGCAAGCATTTAAACCCCTAGGTGCCCCTAGCGGCCGAGTTTTGTCTCGGGGGGGCGCCCCCCGGGGGGGTTACAAGAGATTTACCCACAAAACCTATGCAGAGGATTTACAAATACTTAATCATCACCAAAATCTGACCATAAGTGTTCGATCAAGTCATTTGGCAAACGAATATGAGTATCTTTGTCGAATACTTCACGTCGGCGTTGCTCCATTCTCATTCTCGAAAGTTCAGCAGTGCCGTGTCTAGAAATATTAACCGGTATACTGTGGCTGCGTTGATCATACTCATGCGGCCATTCACCGGGTAAACGCTCATCCTCTACTATCATACTATGTAGAATGATGACAGTTTTCATTATATATGCTAATACGTCTGGATTCCACATTCTTGTTGGTTGCTTGATGATTGCAAATTGATTTTGCAGTACCCCGAAGCCTCGTTCTAAATTTTTTTGGCAACCCTTCTGCATAGCAGAAAATTTCTGTTTCTTCTGAGAATCTGGATGTTTAATCGACATCACAATAGTAGATATCTCCGGGTATATTCCATCACCAAGATAATACCCCATATTGTATTGATATCCGTTGACAAAAAAGTTCACAGCCGGTGCTTTCCCGTTGATTAGATTTTTGAAAATATGCGAACGGTTCGTCACATTTATATCATTGTTAGAATCAGGCATACCAAAAAAAGCATGCCAAAACCATAGATCGTATGACACCACAGCCTCCAGGATAATACTTTCACTACCTTTGTACGCAGTGTAAGCACCGGATTCAGCCGATGGGCATTTATCCCATTTCCAGTGCATGCAATCAACACTACCAAGCATCCTCGGAAATCCCCTTTTTTTGTTTTCAGCAAGAAGCAGTTGAACATCACGCTTAGTTGGTGTGCGCAAATATTCTTTCTCGTACAGATGGACTATCTTCTTACAAAACCTACGAGTTGCTTCCAAAATTATGGTTTCTCCGTTCCGTAAATACTCATCTATTGCATCTGCCGCACATCCGTAAGCTAACATTCGAATTGCTGCAGTAATTTTTTACTGAGGGTTTAATCCAAGAATACCACAAGCATCTCTTTTTTGAACAAAATACTTATTTACATCTACGACATCTCCCAATATACGGTTGAATAATTCTCGCCGCATTCTAAATCTTCTACGAAATTTATGGGGAGGAAACGTCGGGTTTCTGCAAAAGTAATCTTTCCGTAAAAATTTTGCACCGTCATCATGCTCTCTTGGTATTTTGATACGAGTTTGAGGCCAGTTCATACTTGAACCGATTAATCTGGCAATGACTGCTTGATTATTTAGGCTCAATGCAAGTGAACCTTCGTCTGATGAGTACAAACTATTGTTATCATCATCACACGATGAAGAAGAAGAAGAAGCAGAAGAAGAAGAAGAATGGGGAGGAATAGAAGAACAAGAACCATAGTACTGATTGTTATTTTGATAGTATGCCATTTGCTTTTTGATGTTTGTATTTTTGGTTTGTATAATTGGAGAATCGAGTGTTCAATTTATAGGCAAATTAAGATAAGATTTTGAGTTTTGAGTGTTCAATTTATAGGCAATTTATTGACAAGACACGGTTGGTATTTTAATGCAAAAACAGAGTAAAGGCAAGTAGGGTGGACAGACGCATCAAAGATACGAAATGTCGGTTGACAAGACAATACCAAATGACCAAAACGACAACGGGAAAAAAAATCAGAGTTTTGAATTGACAAAACACGATTGGTATTTTAAGGCAAAAACAGAGTAGAGGCAAGTGGGGTGGACAGATACATCAGAGATATGAAATGTCGGTTGACAAGGCAATACCAAATCACCAAAACGATAACGGGAAAAAAAATCAGAGTTTTGAATTGACAAGACACGGTTGGTATTTTAAGGAAAAAACAGAATAGAGGCCAGTGGGGTGGAAAGACGCATCAGAGATATGAATTGACAATACAAAACTAATATAAAGGATAAAATAAACTATTATAAATGTAAGAAAAATAATTTGAAAAGACAATTCAAATCTGAGAAAAGAAAAAGTTTAATGTTCAACTAAAAATTCAATGCTAATGAATAACTAGTCTTCCGTATCTTGATTCTCGGACGCCAAGCGCGGTGGCATAAACAGATGCAAAGATGGTCTGGCATTATAGTTATTTGATTGCATTGTTGATGAAGATCCATGACCCATGGTGTTCCACATCGGTGGTGGCATATTCTGAGCATAGGAGCCAAACCCAATGGGTGGTTGTTGTTGACGAAAATGGGCAAGCTGTGAGTTCAACATGCCAACCTCATTTCGTAGACCCTGTATTTTTACTTCTTTGGCAATGAAAGAGTCCATCCTATCCTTAGTTTCATTTAACGTAAATTCATGAAACTCTTGGGTAAAATCAGACAACTCTTGAACTAAATCATAAGCCGCGACCTGTGATGAAAAAAATGAAATCAAATTCTGAACCATCATTGTGTACTAAAATCAAATTTACAGTGTTTTGTTGTATACTTACGTATGGTAGCTGTTGTGGGGGAGGAATGGTACATGTTCACGACGGTCACCAGCATAACCGTACGTTTCAACCTCCCAATCAACTTTCGTGGCATATTTATACAGGTTAGTCACATGTTGCCAATACTCGAAATACAGATCATAGTTCACGAAACGTACAAACTCACTTGCAGGGCCCAAACAGTTTTCGCTCATCTCCTCAACCACGTCGTCGCTGAAGTTGGAAATACAACTAGGCGGGTTGCTAGGAACTCCCCATCTTGGATTATTCTTCCTACAACACCGATCTCCGAGATACATGTTATCTTTTATCCAAGAAATTTACAATAAACAAATAAACAAATCAGTTAACCGAAATGCAAAGAAAATAAAAAACATTCCAATGGAAATAAATTATAAACTCACGGTGCCTAGCCAACAGAATATTGCCCTTTTCCCTGAGAGCACTACAACTTTCCGTCCAATTTCAGATTCCAGGACGGGGATCGCATTTTCCCACGGTTGCCAGGTCACATCGTCTACAGACAACTGATTCAGATCAGTCCTTGAACGAACAATGTCAATACTCTTCCTCCGGCTTCCCATCCACCTACAACATCTAGGCCACTCATTTTCACTTTTAGGAGAAAGTTTCTTTGGCCGACAAATGCCCAGATATTCCGACCCCCAAAACTAGAATGTCATGACAACCAATGGTATAAATAACTGAGCAACAAAAAAAAACAATTTAATAGAATTATAAATAACACTAACAAATTTACCTCCAAAATTTGGAAGTGTCCGGCCAATGACTTTTGTCCCCTGCCAGATGCGGCGAGACCGGAATACAATTTCGAAAATACAGGAGAACCCCAGTCATATTCGTGAACTGCATTTAGATCCTCAAAAGAAGCTAACCATTCAGCATCAGTATAGGTTTTTGCATTTGAAAAGAAGAACTGACCCAAAACATACATATAGAAGGCTCTGGCCACTCTATCAGCAAGTCTATTATCCTCGTTAGCCGCAATAAGGTTTGTTGATCAAAATAAGTCGTCAAAAATTTAACTGTAATTGCATCTGAAACCCACTGGTAGGGAATACCTTCTCTTTTACAAACCGCATTATCTTTAAGTTCAGGAAATATATGCTCCCTGACATATTCAAATTGGAACTTCCCTGAGTCATACGGAACATGACTACCAATACCGATACTAATTCCTGTCAGCATTACCCAATCAAGGGGAGTAAACCCAAGCTCACCAAACGAGAAGTGAAAACTGTTGGTCGTATCCCAAAAGCGCTCAATAATATAGTCAATAAGCGCATACGATGAATCTACCAAATCTATGGTCAGTAATCGGTCCCATCCTCCCTTTTGAATAATATATTTGACCCTAGGGTCATGTTTAATAATACCTTGGTGGATCTGAAGGACGGATTTGAGGGAACCACGATGTGAAAACTTGAATTGGGCGTCACTTGAATACGTTATATTGGTGGATGCGTGACCCTCAGTATCTTCCACAAGTGTATAATGTTCCAACCCGGGAACTTATACCGTTTCTTCAATAATACGGTCTTCCTCTGAATCCTCGACGATTTTAATCTTCTTGGCCCTCTTCTTTAGGCCAACGAATCTGGACGTCCAACTGCTCGACATCTGGCCAAACAATTCATACAACATTGAAAATCATGAATAATCCTCACAATGCAGAAAGATAAAAATCTACAATAATCTATAAATCAAGGAAAAACCTTATAATTTCATAATTACAAAAGTAATTATCTAATTACATAATCATATGTACCAACATACAAAAATCAAACATTCTTGAACAAAATTCATCATTATCAAAATACTTCAATATCAATGCCCCAATTTTACCAAATATCATCAAAATTCCACAATTATATACTTCCATAGACATAGATTTTAAAACATAAACATTCCAAATTCCCAAATTTTCAAGACAATCTAGTCAATTCATCAAAATTTTAACCATCACCCAACTCATATTAAACAACAACTTAATCAATTCTATCTTCAATTCAACAAATGATCATCAATTTTTTGTACCCAATTTACAACATTTAAACCCTAAAAATTATCCCAATTCCATAATTACAATTTCTAATAAAACCTAAATATCTCAATTTCATAATCACATGTTTAATCATTCAACATATATAACCAATTTAACTAACAAAATCTAATAATACAATGTACTCTAATTTGATCTACAAAACTTATATAATTTTTAAAAAACAAAACAAATTACCTTGATTACGCTTGGAAGTTGAAAAAAACTTGAGCGGAGTCTCAAAATGGTAGGCGGGTCTTTGGGATTTCGTTTGGGAAGCTTTAGGGTTGAAGAGGGGAGGCAGAAGAGGGTTTGGTTGAAAAACAAAGGTTTCAGGAGAAAGAAAATAAGGTTCGGATGAGAAGAAACAAATGATAATGGGGCGGGCTGCTAGCATCTCGCTTGGAATTCCAGTCGGGGCGCTAGCACACCGCCCGTCCCATTCAACTCACACGCTCGAGTCGCACAAAAGCAACTCATTCAGGCGGGCTGCTAGCATTTCGCCCCATCAGGCGTGGTTCTGGGATACCGCCCGTCTCTCGAGCGTGGTCCTAGGATAACGTCTCGAGCAAGCGTTATCCTAGGATTTCGCCCGTGTTTCCAAGCGCATCGCTGGGACATCGCCCAACACCAGACGCATTGCTAGAGCACCGCCCGACTATATCACCGTTGTTCTTGGGACGGACCAAAAAGTAAAAATTTTACTCTTTGATCGTTTACTCTAGTCGCGCCATTGTGGTTGCTCTAAGTCTTTTACTATAACTTTACCAATATTATTTTAATTAGATGTGCACCCGTATGTCACACAGGCTCAGAATGGTTATCGTAAAATTTCAACTAATTTAATTATGATTATGAATATGCATGGCATGCTTCCCAAAAAATGAATATGCATGGTTATACGTATTCTTTTACTAGTGATTTTTTTTTTTTTACCCGTAAAAGAGAGATTTTTTTTTACTTCAGATTTTTTTTTTTACCAGTGAAGTATTTTCTTTACTCAAGATATTGTTTTTATTACTAATAACCACCATATATTTTTTTTAATTCCAGATGTATTTTTTATACCTGTGAATTATTATTTTACTCAATATATTTTTTTTTAAAGTATTTTACTCAAGATATTATTCTTTTTTTTACCGGTGAAAGTAACACACTAGGAGAAGTCTTTTTTTTACTCAAGATGTATGATTTATGCCCATGAAGTATTTTTTTTTACTCAAGATTTATTTTTAACCCGTAAAAGTAACATATTGGGTGAAGTATCTTTTCCCCGTTAAAGAATAGATTTTTTTTTTATTTTTGCACAAAGTATTATTTTTTTAACCCATGAATTTTTTTTTAGTCAACATATTATTTTTTACCGTAAAGTAAGATATTGGGGAAAAAAAGGTATTTTTTAACCCGTAAAAAAAGATAAACTTTTTTACTTTTTTAATCGTGAAGTAAAGTTTTTTTTCTTAAGGTATTATTTTTAGATTTTTATTACTTAGGCCTTGTTTGGTAAAAATATGATTATCCTTTATGATTATAGATAATCATAAATTGAAAAATGATTATGCGATGAATTATTTTTTTAATAAATTTTAACAAACATATTTTTAGAATAATTGATTATCTTAGAAAAATGCTCTCAAAGAGAAGAGGAAAGAATGATGATCTTTTTTTTAGTCCACTATTGTTTTTTTGTCTCTCTCTTGATAGTTTAGAAAAAAAAATCTAGTTCAATTTTGTTAAAAAAAACTGATTATGATAATTTTTTATAAACAACTTTTTTTCTACTTATGAAAATAATAAGTTTTTCAATTATGATTAAAATAATTAGTTATAAATTTTAACAAATATTTATATAATGGATTATGGGCTCATCGTCCATTATAATAATGGTTACCAAATAACCCCTTGAGATATTATCTTTTAATATGATTACCATTTTTTTTTTAACCATTTAAGTAAGATTTTTTTACTTTGTATAATTTTTTTGATATTTTTGTAGTTAAGGTATTATCTTTTTATATTTAAAGCATTATTTTCCATGAAATTGGAAATATGTTAGAGGATAAAAACATTTTATTTTGTAAATTTTCTCTAAAAACTTTCAAATGGTCTAAATTTTCTATAAAAGAGGACAAAGGTTTTACACTTGTTCCAAATTTTATCCCATGGTTTTTTATTGGTTTAAATTTTCTCAAATGAAACCAGAAGCTCTAGAATTGGAATTTAATTCAGCTTTTAACTATAACCAAAATTTTTTCTAAAATTATATACTCCCTCTGTTTTTAGAAAAGTGTTACTATCACTTTTTTATTTTAATCTAAAAATGGATCAAATTAAAAAAGTGATAGTAACATATTTAAAAATGGAGAAAATATATTGTAACTCAATATCTACCACATAAAAAGCAATATCATGACTTAAAATTAATCTACCACGTACCTGCCATTTTAAATCAAATTTTATTACTATAACATATTCCTTAAACTTATATATGTCATAACGTCCTAAATTTTACCATCCAGTCACCTAAAATTTTCCACGTGGCCTAACAGTAACTACTGCCATTACAAAAATTTGCTTCATGTGTGTAATATGCACCGTGATCTGAGAACAATCCATGTGTTTGGACCTGAGATTTATTATTACGTACTCCAAATTTATCTTTTAGACCCCAAATTTGCTCTTAAAGCTAAATTTGTTAGAATTTCAAAATATACCTTGTTGGCGTCAAATTGTCTCGCATCCCAAAAATGTTTCCTTACCGAAATATTGATCGTATCCAAAATATCTCATTATCTCCGAATTTGGAACTAACCCATCGATACCAAATTATGGCTCGAAATTTACCACATGATTTTTGAATTTTCCATGCACCACCACCTGTGACTTTTTCTAAGACCCGAAATTTCCTACATGATCCAATATCCACCTCGTTATCCAAAAATCTTACCTTGTGATCCAAAATGTACTTACTAACTGTAATTTGGTCAAGATTCAAGATCGCCATTGTGTGACCTAATATTTGCCATAGTAATAGAAAGTTTCCTATCTAACATAAATTTGCATATGGCCTACAATCTGTCTAATATTGTGACCTAACATTTAACATAAGATATAAGGTTTTTTTACTCTGACTTCTAAGTTTGTCCTGTGACCCAAATTCTCCTGGTAACGCAAAATTTATCTCATTATCTACAAATTTATGATCCAAAATCTATCATGTGTTTGACACATGACTCAAAAATTGCTATTTTGTGATCCAAAAATTACCGCATGGTCCAAACTAAATTTTGGATCATGTAATCTAAAAATAATACAACCTAATTAAAATTTTCATCTTAATTCAAAATTTGTGGTTGTAGCTCAAAATACATATAGGCTTTGTCCCTAAATTTACAAGTGAGAATTCTGCCCCTGTAACAAAAATTATCATATAACCTAAAGGTTTTTGAAAATGATTAGATACAAGAGAACTTTTTGCTTGATCTATAAAATACCTAGGTTGTGATATATTTATTAAAGAATAAAAGAGAAAAGGGATATATGATAGGTAACAAATTCACAACTTGCTGATATAACTATAACGATCAAAATTATAATGCGAAAATGTAAAAGCAATTAGCATTTGTTAACGAGGAAACTACTGGCAGTAGAAAAATATTAAGACCTTTTAGTATAGAAAATCACTAACTGTACTAAGCAATTACAACCTGCATAATATGCAACTTCGGACTCTCGATTGAAATTGATATGCATAAATCAACCAGTTACCCTTCTGGAGCAGTGATTTTTACGTCTACAACCTTTTGACCCGAGAATCTTAAATCTCAACACTAGTCAATTAGTGCGAAGGAGTTAATTGCTCAGGCGCTTCAAAGCCAATATCTTTCTTCACACTTGGTAGTATCTTTTAACTTTTGTAAAAAACACAAGGTTGAAATCTTTCTATATATAGTTCCGAAGAACAAGGAATCCATCATGAGGCTTAACTAGATTAACTAGTGATTCCTAAGGAAACATCATTAAAAATTGTCAGGTGTTTTGAAACTTCCTTAGAAAGAAACTTTCCTTTTGGATTTAATCAAGTTAATGCTATTATCAAATAACTTAGTTGCAATCACTAAACACGAAATATCCAAGTTTAATAATCAAGGTTCTTACGCTTAATAGATTGAACCCCTTTGATTTACAATTACAACTTCAACTAGATCTTTTCTAGTGATAACTTAGATTTTTCAGATCGTAGATCTGATTAAAATGTTTATTAGATTTCTGCCTTTAGGTTTTTAGATTACTAGTTAAACATGATTAATTTTCTAAACAATTCTTGGGTAGCCTTATATCAAAACAGAATGACCTTAGAATAAACAAAAGTTTACGTCTTAGAAAGTTCCTATCTATTTAGGAATTTTACAAGTTTTTCTTTAACCTATAATAGGATAATTTTGACGGACTGGTAAATTCCTCCTCTAGTGCTATGCGTTGCGCAGGCCAAAATTCCCCGAGACGCCACTTGAAAGATAGTAAACGGGCCTTAAACCTCCACCTCTCTCTATAAAAATACATGTAGATTTGCCTATCCAAATATGATATTTGAAACGTAGTTTCCATACGTAGTTTCACACTGTTCCAACTTACCCTTGTTTTACAGAGGGTATGATACGGGCATAATTCATACATATTTACCGCTTAATTTATATTTGTTAATACTTGAATTTATACTCACAATATATTTTTATTGCTTTAATAGGTGATTCACATAAAAATCAAAGCTATGAATTAAACATGGTTGAAAGGGCTACAAAAATCAATTTATTTGTTCATACCTCTAAAGACTGGAGTTACACAGTTAACATAGTTTCATGCCTCTACATTTAACGTGGTTGAAGCGTGAGATGGATAGCCTGTTGGTGGTCGGACAGACAAGAAGTGGGCTGACAGGCTAGAGCAGATTGACGGTGACATTAGCTAGAATCAAGAAAGCAAAAAAGAGTACGTACACTAGGCAGGCTATGGAGTACTTTTGGGAAACATTGAGCAGATCAAAAGCTCTTTTGGGAGTCAGATCAATTATGACCTAGAAGAAAGACCTAGGCGTAGCTACTGTTGGCTCTTGCGTCATTTGGAGTACAAAGAAAAAAAAAGAAAAACAGTACAATTTGGTCAAAAGGTGATCACGTGAAAGATTAAGCCTAGGATAAGCTAGAGTGTGCTAGTGTGAACGAGACATGCCTATACGTGACGAGATAGAGGATAGTACATACGTGATAGAGAGGAGTCAGGGGTTAGGCTGTTTAACTTGAAAAGAAAGAGGTGTGGGTCTTCTGCTCTTGGAAAATTAAATTGAGAGACAGACACGTGATATTTGTGACATGATGGAGGTAGAGTAGGGTTCGGAAAAGCTAGTATAAAAGGACGGAAGTAGGAGCCGATTGGGGGGGCTTTTGGCGGAAGTTCTGTTCAGGAGGACAGAGCCTGTTCTGTGTCTGGCGGCGGGGGCTGTTCTCGGTGGAGTTTTTCGTGGGCAGAGAGGAACGCCGCAGACATAAGAAGAGGGAGAGTTTGTTGGATTAGACGAAAACGGTGAATAGTGAAATTTCTTCCTCTCTACTTTTCTATTATTAATTTTTATAGGTTTTAAGAAACCCAATTCCATGTCTTGCTAATTAATTTGTAACTAGGGTTCTATGTTGAAACCACTTTTGGTACAAGACTAATTAAATTGAATCATTAAGTAATAGACCATTATGATTTAAATAGATTAATTTCCATGATTTTGATATATTAAATTTTATTAAACAATTGTGATGTCGTTTGATGGTACATGCTTGGCCTAGGTTTTTGATGTTCCATGCTTCTGGTATACAGTTGTTGTTTTGAAAATATATTTGTTGCAAATATATTTGTCTACTTATTTGATATTTCATGCTTGGGTTAAATCCTTCGATGGGGTATGCTTAGAATAGTCAGGTATTATTTGTGGACCTAAAATTAGTTTCGTACAATTTTCTCGCTAACGTAATTTTATGGTGTATGCTTGAGACTAGGGCTTTTTGATACACCATGTTTAGGGCGTCCCAATGATATTTGCGACTCTAAATATTCATGAGTTATGTTTAACTTCAGTAATTAAATAGAAATAGTGGTGGATACTGAAAACCCTGGTTACCGACTCTCTTTACTCGGTCACATTTTATTAGTTTAGTTAGTTTATTATTTTATTTATTAATCTAAAAATCACAAAAATATTCCTCTTGGTTAGTTTATTAGAGATATTAATTGCAGTATTTTCCCGCTCTCTGTGGGTTCGACCCGTACTTGCCGTTGTCTACTAGTTAGACGCCGTGCGATTGCGGTTATTTATAGAGGTAATCTAAAACACATCAGGGTACAAGGCCATAAAAGCCAATGGTGATGCCTTTGTCATGTATCACATACTTAAAAATATTATCCAGGCCTAAACTCATGCATTGGACTAGCACCTACGTCATTTTAGATATAATTTCTTGTTTTCTTAACTTACTTCGATCATGCGCTAGTTGTGTGCACTAATCTTGCTTTTGCCAAAGATGCAGCAGCCAGACATATGCCATCCATGCTGTATCGCTTGATAAGAAGTATGAACATCCATCAAATGCAGTGCAACTACCTCATCGTGTGTGGCAACAATCATCTCGTGTCTCGCACTGCCGAGCCAAATGACATGAGTTATAAAATATCGCAATGATCTCCAGATTGATGATATGAGGGACAAAATGTTGGACCACAAGTGTATTTCATTGCGGATGCCTACGTACCCAATCCGTACAATGAAGGGATCAAACATGACCGTATTTCATCTAAAGGGTCATCTTGAATGGGACAAGCAACTTAGCCTATTAAGGCAAAGCCAACATCGATGCCAAGGTTCAATCGTTTCGAAAAATATATGCTTAGGCATATACAATCCGCGTCACCAACAATTTCCAACCTATGTAGCAAGGACAAAGGCCAAGCAAACCTAGTTCTTATAGGCCAAGGGACTTTCGCAAGGTATTGTAAATGGTGATTTTTTGACAAGGGTTAAAATTGTAAAATCGCCCTTCTTCCTAGTTGCAGGAACATAGAAATATCCACATATTCTTGTGTGCATACTTCTGACTTTATCTCAAAACACAAAATACTGTATTCGTCTTTATATTCCGCAGGAGAATTCAGGATACAGTCTCTATAAAAAAGGCTACATGCATTCCATGCTAACAATGTAGTCTACCATCTCTACATAATGAGTCTCAAGATCCTAGATGGGTTTCCACTAGTATAGAGCAAACTTGATTCTTCTCTCAACAACTACAAACATTCTAAATTGGCCTCGGAGCCTCCTCAATACTCACAATATTTATGCCATATCAAACTAGTCTTAAGTCGCATAAAATTCCACGACTGAATTCCTTGAACTTGTCTCGAGTGCACATCGATGTTCTGGTAACATCTATTAAATTTGGGAATAGCTAATGCTTAAACCCTAAAATACATTATAGCTTAACGTTTCATTCACAATGAATGCTTCTTAAATTGCTCATTCGAGCCCAAATATGCTACTTTAGCACTTTTGCTTAAATATAAGTCACAAATAATGCTCCACTCCTCTCAGATGCACCAAAATCAAGAAACAATGCCATGAAAGACGCATTAAACCTCTGAACTAGGCTAACTCTAGCCTTTTCTCATGTTAGCGCCAAGTTAGCACCAACTATTTGGCTTAGCACCACGTTGGCACCAGTTAGCCACATTAGCGCTAAAAGCGCTAACTTTCCTAACACTAAACCCTAGCACCTGGGAAGTGCTAACTAACCTAAAATGGTCTTATCTAGCACATATTGGCTTAATGAGGCCTTAGCTAGCATATTACTACCTTAGCACTTCGATTTTAGCACTAAAAGTGCTAATCCTAACCTTAGCGCCAAGGCTCCAATCACTCGAAGGCATGAACGTCCCTTTCCAAGCTTAGTCCCTGCATGACGCATCCCATTCTCCAGCGCGTCCCTAGCAGCCTTGGTGCCCTAGCTTCATTGATGCCCTTGCATCCTTGGCGTCACATCTTTGGCGCCCTTGCATCCTTGGGGTCTCGCACTCCTGGCTAATCATATACGTCTCTATCCAGTGCGTCTCAGCTAGGACGTACTCGAGCAAGCGTCCTCGGGAAAGGGCGTCCCTCAACCAGTACGTCATCGATCAAGGACGTCCCTGAGCCAGTGCGTCCCCGAACAAGCGTCCTCGGGAAAGTGTCTCACCTAACTAGCTTTCTTGACTAACCTAGCTCAAGCGTGCCTATAACAACTCAAATACGCCCCTAAGCTCGAGTACGCCTCCCTATTTTGCTCAAATACGTCCCTAGCCAAACCTTAGCACGCCCTTAGCGGCCAAGTCAAGCACATCTCCAAGCTAGCTCAGATATGTCGCTACTTTGCTTTACCACGTCACCAAGTCATGTGCGTCTCTTCTAGGCCGATGCGCCCTTAGAAATTAGCTCCTTGACGTCCATCAGCTCCTATGCGTCTCCTATCCTTGGCGCCTTTGCATCCTACGCGTCATAAATCCTCAACGGCCTATCTCCTCAAGGTCCATGCTAGCCTCCGCGTCCTAGCTCATATCCGTCTAAGGCCTATGCGTCCCTAGATCCTATGCCTCTCTACCAACTTCAATATCCTTGGCCTCTTATACGCCTCTAGTCATGCCTAACACGTACCTGAATGATGGACATGTCGCCCATAGCCTAGCATACCCATACTTAGCGACTTAGCCACAAGCGCATTGACCCTAATGCTAACAGTGCTATCTAATTGAGGTGCTAACTTCAAACCTCCCTGACATTATCTTTCTAACTCTAGTATAATTGATATTTACTAGAAATTATGCATATTGGTCTTACTCCTCAGACGTTAGCACATTAACCTTTTATATTAAAAGAGTTAACACATACACATTCGCGCCAAGTAGCTAGTACTAGTTTTGCTAGTTACTCCCCTAAAAAATATGCCTTTCTTCTCAATATAGGTCCAACATTGAATCTTATACGAATCCCAGTGGGTCTCCTTACTCAAGGAGCCCTTTACAACATTTGGCCACAAATGCCCCTCATACTTACGATAAGTCGCTTCTGAGCTAATACTTAGCCATCAAATATACCATGTTACATTCAAGCAAGTACATGACCATTAAACTTTTCAGACTCGACACTAACCAGTCTGACCATCAATCCAGTGAGTCGCACAACTTACCTCATTGACTTAACAAGTCATTTGACTTGACTTGACTTGACTTGACTTAATCAAAAGTATAATGGCTTATGACTCCACTATTTCCACGAGATATTAAATACAACATGGGGGGATTCTCATTGAGGTATTGGTATGGCAGTCTACAACATGGTGCTGGTGACACAACTCATGAACAAGAAGGTAACAAGAAGTGGCGGTTACAGAGCAGTTGGAGAATATGAGGAGTAGTGGTCAGACAGTCTTCCCTACTTTCTAGGAACCACCCCATTACAATCTCCACAATCATCACTTATCCATCTCTTCCTAACTTCCACGACTTACGAAAAAATTAGTGTGTCATCTTCAAACTATAAATAGATGATTCTCCTCTATTCGAAACAAGACAAGAACAAGACAACCACGTAATCAGGCTGAAAAACCAAAACTTATAGAATTAGCGATTCCTCTAAGGAAAATCCATTCTTCTTCACACACTACTGATATTTATCAACCTTCTTTTCTTCCCTCCCCTAAGACCTACCATAATCATTTCCATCTTTGTAATCGAAGCAGGAGGTGAATGACCATTTCTTACTTTAGGCTCATTCTGTTCGAGCTTGATCTCTCGAACCTACTTGAAAGTACCACTTTGCAGTACATTTTTTTTACCCTAAAACAATTGGCGACCACAGCGGGAGATTAACCTCTCGATTACAAAAGCCAATTTTCACTTATTCAAGATGGTGGATGTTAGGTCTGGAGCGGTTAAAACTCCTATAATCGGTTCAGCTAGTACTGGTGGTGGTGATTCTGAAAACACCCATGTTTCTATTGAGCCTCCTCGTACTAATACTACTACTCCGCCTCCTCTCGGTGACAAGACCGCTGACGACACCGAGAATACTCAAACTCCGTTTAACATAGCTGATCTGATGAAGAGACAAGAAATCCTTGCTAGAACTCAGGTGGACATGGCCACTACTCAGACGGAAGTACTTGCTTGCCTCAAGACCCTGACGGAGCGACTCTTTCCGGAACAACGCCATCGCATGACAGAGCAGACCAGGACCAAATTTACAACAACCACTAATACTGACAAGTCAAAGACCCAAAGGAAGGATGAACTTCATATCATTCCTGATCACCCACCACATAGGTACCAACAACCTGGTTTTGTTACCTGTTAAGATCTGGAATGACTCCTACGAAACCGTAGCAAAAAGGATTCATCCTCGGTCCATCAACACCAACATCCCTACCCGCATGAAATTCAAAGGATCCTCTGGAGGTTACTCACCTCCGACTTTCTCATTGTACAACGATTGAAAAACACCAGGAACACCCAAACGCCGCTCAATATTGTTGATCTGAAACAGATACAAAAGTTCCTTCCAGGACACAAAAAGATATTACTACCACTAAAGAGAGGTACTCACTTTCCTCAAAACTTTAATGAAATAATTCTTCCCAGAATAGATTTGTCACCAGTTGCAGCAAGTCATGCTTCTAAGCCTACCAACGTCAACAATACCAGAATCAATATTCAAGATGATAACGAGGCATTCAAAGAGGACAATCGAGGAGTGAACGATCAACCTTGTCGTCCATAAAGACCTGGAAAGGCTTTTACAATTTCTAGACAAAGAGAGACTAGCCTCACTTCATCAACACCAATCTTTTACCCTCTCGTTGTCCAAAAGATCATTTCACCAGGGGATATATCTTTCGCTAGTCTCCCTTTATAATGGGGGATAAAAATGTTCATATCTGAAAAGATTGTTCCGGATGAACGATGAATATCCTGGGGACTACATATGCCAAATCAAGGTCCAAAAGTCGTAGAGATATCTGTTGGAGCATCCGTCTAGTCAGTAAATACTACAACATCCAATCATCCATGAGGTCATGTCGGAACGAAGGATTCAATAGGGAGGCTTCATCTCAGCAAGCGTCACGAATTTAACGCTCACTTTCATCCTCGGCCCCAGCCTCAGGACCATCCAAAAGATAATCTTTGTTCCATGTCCTAGACAAAACTCTACAAAAACAACAACAAAAGCCAAAGCCAGCTATGACATTCTCAAATTTTCCTTTTCACGTGGAAACCATTTCATCATGGTCCCTTCACTCAATACCAGTCCATTTCATCATGGTCCCTTCAGTCAGGTACCAATGGTCCATTGGTCAGATACCAGTCCATTTCATCTTGATCCCTTCACTTTGGTACCCATCCCTTCACTCAGGTACCATTCCGTTTCATTATAGTACAATACCTTCTTTCATGTACATGACCTTTTCACTCTGGTACCCGTCTCTTCACTCTGGTAACAGTTCCTTCAGCAAGGCGCTACCTACTTCACGCTCCCGTGTAGCTCCCAGATGACGATAAATCCATACAA
This sequence comes from Papaver californicum, assembly GCA_023531435.1. Lineage (NCBI taxonomy): Eukaryota > Viridiplantae > Streptophyta > Magnoliopsida > Ranunculales > Papaveraceae > Papaver > Papaver californicum. Next base: position 537,120 of record JAJJMC010014687.1, on the reverse strand, counting down.
CGCCAAGATTATAATCTCAGCTTCACGTAAAACTTCTTCCCATTTCGGGGATGACTCAAGTTTCACTCTAAGGGAGACGGATCATTACAAATCAGCATACACCGATGAAATGGTGAAACCCCCTGTCACGAGAGTACCCTGGTAGGGTCCTAATGAAGAGGAATCAACGACAACACCCTCATAGGGTATTCAACTAGCTCAATCCCTGCTACACCAGTATACTACACATCAACGTCAGTAATAACATCATCCTCAACAAGTACGCGAAGGTGATACAGGCGTAATTCATATATATTTACCATCTAATTTATATTTGCTAGTACTTTGAATTGTAATAATTTTACTATTTTATTTCTTTAATAGGTTGTACACGAAAAATCCGATGTTACAAAATAAATTGGCTACATAGCATCTTATTTTTACTAAAGCCGTTGTGCTACTGTTTCGGGCCTCCATGGTGCTAAACTTCATAATTAGTATTCAAGCTTACCAACCCATGACATCTACCTCCGAAGTTAAGTACCTGATGTACCGGACATCTGAGAAGTGAACATACATGACAGAGATAAAGTGAGCACGTGAGTACACACATGGTCAGTGAGAAAGTGGAGTAGGCTTTAGACTTCTTTTGGAGGTTTCGAAGTATGGGAGAATAGGTTAGAAAGCCTAGTATAAAAGAAAAGCTAGGCGTAAGCTCTAGGGAGATTGGGGGTTTAGGTTTTCTTTTGGAGTTGACGAAGGGAGAGAGCGGCTGATGGATTGATCGGGGGGAGTGGATAGAAAAGGGGAGAGATAGAAGAAGGGACAATGAGTCAATGAGGAAGTAGAGAGAAGATTATATGGTGGAAAGGGGGAATAGAGTATGTAGGCAGTGAGAGAGGGGAGAGGGATGCACGATAGGGTGTAGAGGAAACCTAGGGAGAGAGAAGAGAAAGTAGGGGGAAAGCTAAAGAGAGGTGGAGTGTGAAAAAGGAGACTTCTTTTAGATTTTCTTCTAGGATCTCTTTTAGGTAGAAGGGAGAGAGCGTGAAAGGGAAAGAAGAGGGGAAGCAGTCGAGGTTAGTGGGGGAAAAACAGAGGAGGTGTACAGAGAGACAATTTTTGGTTATAGCTGTACGGATTGACGTGAAAAAGAAAAAGGGGAGCTAGGTTGTGCATCTGTAGACTGATCTGGTTTCTGGACATAGAAGAAGATTAAGCGGTTGTGAACCGGAGAAGTAGTACTGGCTGTGGCGGAAAGGATCTCGTTATTCAATTTCGGTTTAATCTTTTCCCTGTTTCGTTTTCTTAATTATTTTTATGGGTTTTAAGAAATCCAACTCCATGTCCTAATTAATTTTGTATCTAGGATTTATGCTGAAACCATTTAAAGTTTAGATCAATTAAATCGAATTATTTGATACAGACTATTATGATTTAAATAGATTAATTCCATGATTTTTATTTATTGCTTTAATGAAAAATTAGTTGTTGCTTCACCGATTCTGTACAATACAATAACCTATGCGCAGAATTAATAGGATAGCAGATATGTTTGTCTACTTATTTGATATTTCATGCTTGGGTTAAATCCTTAGATGGGGTATGCTTAGAAGAGCCATACATTATTTGTGAACCTATAATTAGTTTCATATAATTTTCTCGCTAACGCAATTAGATGGTGTATGCATGAGACTTAGAGCTTTTGATGCGCCATGCTTAGGAGTCCCAATGACATTTGCGACTCTAATACATATAATATGTGATGTCGATAGAAAGAACAATAGATGAATATTCAGGAGTTATGTTTCACTTCAGTAATTAAATAGAAATAGTGGTGGATACTGAAAACCTTGGTTACTATTTCTCTCATTCGATTTATTTTATTAGTTTAGTTTATTTTCCTTGTTTTAACTTTATTCTGAAAAATCCAAAAATATTATTTCTGATTAGTTTATTAAGAATATTGATTGCAGTATTGTCCCCGCTCCCTGTGGGTTCGACCCGTACTTGTTGTTGTCTGCATTATAGACACCGTGCGATTGCGGTTTATTTATATAGGATATTCAAAAGATCCTACCAGAAGGGGAGATCGCATATGGTTTTCAGTATGGGGAGGTATATTATACACATCAAAATCAACGGTAACCCTTTCTCTAACAAGCCCAACTATCTGATTTGATCATTCTGCCCCTAAAAGTAAAGAGGATCCAGGCATATTAGGTCAGAACATCTCAAACATGAAATTCTTGAGCATGAAAAAAAAATCTACTATACATATTCACAAATATCATATGCATTCATTATAAAACAATAATTAAAGTATTTCGTGAGCCCAACCCATTAAAAGACGTTTTACAAAAAATACCTCATGAACAATTTTCACTACCTCTCGGAAACTCTGAAGCTGGAAATAATAGGTGATGAATCTAGGCATTGTTATTATATCAAAAGTTTCATATTGGTGTCAAATGGAACTTGTTAAAAGGGCGCGTTAATCGTACAAGCGATCTTAGAGTTATGGCAAAAATGGCTAGCGGAGTCGAGTATGAAAACTGTCAGGATTTTCTGGATACTTCCTAAGTTCTACTGTTTGGTCGTTTTGACGCCCCAAACAAGCTCAAAACCTGGATTCCTTCTGGTAGGATGTAGGAAATTGTTTTCTAGTAAGAATAAAGGGGTCAATCATCAAAAAACGGAGGTCGTACGAAGATTCTACAACGTTTTTTCCCAAACACTGTACTTCTGAAATTTTCTAGTGACGGGAATCTATACAATTATTTGTAAATTTGAACATGGCTATGCCTATAGAGAATTTTGAAGAGTTCACATGATCCACATGGTAATAAGGAGTAGAAAATTACTCTATATGGGTCCAAACCAACAGAGGAGTCTGAAGTTACTTCATTGCTTGCTTCTCCATCGACATCAGTAGATTCAGATTCTTCACAAAGGTCTTCAATGTGGGGCGCCTCGTCCAGGTCTTCATCCTTCAACTTATCCCCATCCTCTATATCCACGATGGCTCCCAAAATATCAGAAACATCAAGGAAGAATTATTTGCAGTCCTCTTCTCGCATATTGGGGACTGTCAAAGGCGACAAAAGTAGTGTCCACTCAAGGGACCATCACATATACCTGCTGAAAGAAATAAATCAATTAAACAAGTAATGGTAGTCATGCTTTGAGTTAAACAGATTAAAAAAGAGTGACTTTGTATCTCAATAGCCCATAACTACAACAACGGTTTCAACTTTAATTCAAATACTTGCCCTACCCAGCGCTTCAACAACAACAAAGGACGGCTCCAACTTTCATGATTTCCCATGTCCTCTCAAAAATCCTGGAAGCATGAACCTGTGACGACACCAAAAATTATCTTCTTCCTGCTAGCGGATCCTAGTGAGTCACACTTGGGGACTGACGACTCCTTCACTTTTGAAAGTTTAGTACAGTAACATCCCTCAACTAGAAGGTCTGATCAGTAAAGATACAAGCAACAAGACTTTTCTACATCAGTACTCACACGACTGGGGAGCCTCCTCTTCTTACCTGATCACATCCAGAAAGGTAACCCCATCCGTGTTGCTTTTACTTACTTCAACCACATGATTCTACTATTGGACACGCTCCGGACTCGGAAGCCATAATCATCTCCACAATCATCTCCAGTTCAGAACTTCAAAGACGCAGTCACCTCATATTCAAGCCTTTTTTCTTCACAACTTCTCGAATATTGGTTTACAAGCTGGTCCTCCTAGTACCTGTCCTGTCTCATGGTACCTGTCCCGTCTCCTGGTGTTTATCATGCTTCATGGTACCTGTCTCGTCTCATGATGCTTGTCATGCTTCCTGGTATTTATCCTGTTTCATGCTCGGTCCACTCCTCTATTCCTTGATGCTCCTGTCAGTACCTCTTCATTTTATAAATTCAGAAGTCGAAAACAATCGGTGAAGAACGGATCAGAATATCCTTCACGAGAAGTGTTCGTCTATGTCTTTACTATGACATACCAGATGGGCACCTCAATCGGAGACCTGAGCTAGGAGATACAGATCTTACACAAAAGCCTACAAGATCTGAAAAATTCACACGGGATTCCTAATCACAGATGTTTACGCATGGATGGATGACCTATCCAACTCCAAATCGAATTATTCTTTTTGTATCCCACATCGTAGGAAACTTCAAAAGCTTCGGAAGTGAATGGAGTGCAAATTAGGGTTTCCAAACGAGATTCAGAAGATTCAGCCTTATAGAAACCTTGTCTACCCATGGACTTTCATCTTCTCAAACATACCATCGTGTAAGGTCGCACTGCATCTCCCAAGAAGACCTTGTCAACCTTTCTACGACTAGAGCACTGGAGTCCACCGCCAACCTCACTTGCAGTTCTAATCTACAATCACCTTCTTCTGCCGATTTCCAATATTTCTAACTTTGCTGCTACTAGCTACAACTCAAAGCATCGTCTCCGTGTGCCATGTCTCTCATCTACTGCCTTTTTGCTGACGCTATCACTAGCACTTAATTGCTCTATACTCAAAATCTAATCAAGCACTGGAACCAACTACTTACTTACAAGGAAGTTTAAATCTAAGGCTTAAACTCTGCATGAAAGACATTGCGTGGAGGAGACAAAGCTAACAATATTTCTTGCTGGACACATACATGAAGAATCGATTCATCTTACTTGATCCTCTATTTAAGATGAGGAGAGCCTGTTTCATAAAGAAAGAAAGAGAGAAAGCTCCGACCATATCCCCACTTTTGCTCACGGCAAGACGACATTCCTGAGAAGAACGAGAACGCCTACTATTCCCAGTCAAGGTTCGCGCTAAGGGGCATATGTCTCAATCTATGGTAAGACAGAGCCAACCAAGTTTCTTCCCTGACCAATGGGGATTATCATAGGCGTACTCTCCATGACCCTGGTGGTAGTTGTTCAACCAACATTACTGGATCATAAGCTTAACCCATATACACTTCCCTTGGCTCACGAATTGGAAATTCCGGGCAAGAACGTGGGCATCTACTAATCGTATCCAAGACTCACGCTACGGGACACTTATCCCAGTACCTGGAATCCAGAAGCTAAGTGTACCTTCTTCTACTCTTAAAATCTAAATTATGAGTATATAATCATTATAAGCATACTGTCACCATCTAGTGCTTACTGTGCAACATTACTGTTCCTCACTAAGAAGGGAACTTAATGTAGATGGTGAGTTTTTGACAAGGGTTAAAATTATAAAATCGCCCTTCTGTCTAGTTGCAACAACATAGAAATATCCGCACATACTTGTGCGCATACTTCTGACTTCACCTCAAAACACAAAATAATGTATTCCTCCTTATATTCTGCATGCGAATTGAGGATACAGTCTCTACAAAAAAGGCTACTGGCATTCCATGCTGACAATATAGTCTATCATCTCAACATAATGAGTCTCAAGCTCCTAGATGGGTTTCCCACTAGTATAGAAAAACCTTGAGTCTTCTCTGAATAACTGCAAATATTCTAAATTGGCCTCGTAGCCTCCTCAATACTCACAATATTTATGTCATAACGAACTAGTCTTAAGTCACATACAATTCCACGACTGAATTCCTTGAACTTATCCGAGTGCGCATCGATATTTTGGTAACATTTACTAAATACGGGAATGGCTAATGCTTAAACCCTGAAATACATTATAGATTAACGCTTTATTCGCAATAAATGCTTCTTAAATTGCTCATTCGAGCCCAAATATGCTACTTTAGCACTTTTGCTTAAATATAAGCCACAAATGATACACCACTCCTCTTAAATACGCCACAATCAAGAAACAATGCCATGAAAGACGCATTGAGACTCTGAACTAGGCTAACTCTATAATTTTCTCATATTAACGCCAGGTTAGCACAAGTTATCTGGCTTAACACCACGTTGGCACCAGTTAGCCATATTAGCGCTAAAAGCGCTAACTTTCTTGATGCTAAACCCTAACACCTGAGAAGTGCTAACTAACCTAAAATGGTCTTATCTAGCACATATTGGCCTAATGAGGCCTTAACTAGCATATCACTACCTTAGCACTTCGATTTTAGCATTAAAAGTGCTAACCGTAACCTTAGCGACAAAGGCGCCAATCCCTCCAAGGCATGAGCGTCCCCTGCCAATCCAAGTCCTTGCATGATGCGTCCCACTCTCCAGTGCATACATAGCAGCCTTGGCGCCCTAGATTCTTTGACGCCCTTGCATCCTTGGCATCGTATCTTTGATGCCCTTGCATCCTTGGCGTCTCACACTCCTGGATAATCTTGTACGTCTCTATCCAGTGCATCTCATCTAGGACATCCTCGGGAAAGGGTGTCACTGAGCCAATGCGTCCTCGAGCAAGGACGTCCCTGAGCCAGTGCGTCCCCGAGCAAGCGTCCTCAGGTAAATGTCTCATCTAACTAGCTTTCTTGACTTACCTAGCTCAAGCACGCCTCTAACAACTAATATACGCCCTAAGATCGAGTACGCCTCCCTATTTGCCTTAAATACGTCCCTAGCCAAACCTTAACGCGCCCCTAGCGGCCAAGTCAAGCGCGTCTCCAAGCTAGTTCATATGCGTCGCTACCTTGCTCTAGCACATTACCAAGTCATGTGTGTCTCTGCTATGCCGATGCCTCCTTGACATCCCTCAGCTCTTATGTTATCCGAGCATTGGCGCCTTCGTATCCTACGCGTCTTGAATCCTCAGCGGCTTAGCTCCTCAGCGTCCAGGCTAGCCTCTGCGTCCTAGCTCATATGCGTCCCTAGCTTCTATGCGTCCCTACCAACTTCAATGTCCTTGGCCTCTTATACGCCTCTAGTCATTCCTAGCACGTCTCTGAATGACGACCATGGCGCCCATGGCCTAGCATACCCATACTTAGCGACTTAGCCACAATCACATTGACCCTAATGCTAACAATACTATCTAATTGAGGTTCTAACTTCAAACCTCCCTGATATTATCTTTCTAACTCTAGTATAATTGATATTTACTAGAAATTATGCATATTGGTCTTAATCCTGAGACGTTAGCACATAAGCCTTTTATATTAAAAGAGTTAACGCATTCTTATTTGCGCTAAGTAACTAGTACTAGTTTTGCTAGCTACTCCCCTAAAAAATACGCCTTTCTTCTCAATATAGGTCCCACATTGAGTCTTATACGAATCCCAGTGGGTCTTCTTGCTCAAGGAGCCCTCTACAACATTTGGCCTCAAATGCCTCTCAGACTTACAATAAGCCGCTTCTGAGCTTATACTTAGCCATCAAATATATCATGTTACTTTCAAGCAAGTACATAACTATTAAACTTTTCGGAATCGACACTAGCCAGTATGACCATCAATCAAGTGAGTCGCACAAATTATTCCACTGACTTATCAGGTCATTTGACTTGACTTGACTTAATCAAAACTATAATGGCTTATGACTCCACTATTTCCACGAGATATCAAATACAACATGGGGTGATTCTCATTGGGGTATTGTTCTGGCGGTCTACGACATCGTGGGTGGTGACATAACCCCCACGAACAAGAAGGTAACAAGAAGTGGGCGGTTACAGAGCAGTTGAGAGGATGAGGAGTAGTGGTTAGACAGGTCTTCCCTACTTTCCGGGCACCACCCCACTACAATCTCCACAATCTTCACTTATCTATCTCTTCCTAACTTCCATGACATACCAGAAAATCAGTGTGTCCTCTTCAAACTATAAATAGATGATTCTCGTCTATTCGAAACAGGACAAGAACAAGACGACCACGCAATCAGTCTGAAGAAACCAAAACTTACATAATTAGCGATTCCTCTAAGGAGAATCCATTCTTCTTCACACACTAATGATATTCCTCAACCTTCTTTGCTTCCCTCCCCTAAAACCTACCCTAATCCTTTCCATCTTTATAATCGAAGCAGGACGTGAACGACCATTTCTTGGTTTAGGCTCGTCCTGTTTGAGCTTGATCTCTCGAACCTACTTGAAAGTATCACTTTGCGGTACATTTTTTTTCACCCTAAAACAGGTATGCACAAGATTGTACATAACTAATGCCACCTTGCATGAGCAAGATTGTGCATAACTAATGCCACCTAGTATGTAATTATGCATTCTCGAGTAAGCAACACGGGACAATGATGCTTCCTTGGAACACCTCCTCCTTATATATGTCTTAAGTGCATTTCCACATATTTGAAAAGGAAGGTAAGTGCATATACCAACTTCCACTTACTTTCACGATAAGCATAATATTGCATTAACACTATGGTGCTTCCTTGGGCAAGTTATACGGGACAGTGATGCTTCCTCGGATAAGCATCCTCCCTATATATATCTTAAGAGCATTTCAACACTTTTGGAAAAGAGAGGTAAATGACATCCATTTACTACCACCATGTGTAAGCATGACTAAGCATGGCTAAGCCAAATGTGTTTTTCTCGCTCGACTTTTGATAAAATGACAATTTTTCCCCTGAATCTTGATGAATATGACTTTTTACTTTAACTATAGAATGATTGTTTTTCCCCTGGTGTGTAAATTTACTATTTTACATCTGGTCTGAAAATTTACCCAAAATAAATGTTTTACACTTTTTCAAAAATCCACCATCAACACCATGGTAAGCGTCATGCAAAAAATACGGGTGTTACACTAATCCTTGTGCTTCTCGGTCACAATGAATTCTTTTCGAAGTCACTGCTCTCTTGATCCTGAAAATTTGATGGGGTAGAGGAAAAAACCTTCTATGAAATTATTTCAAAATCAACGTAAGGGATGACGAGTAGAGTTGCAGGGAGTCCTCTATTTATAGTATTCAACCAAGACTTCTTTGCTTAGATCTCAAACGACCTTTGCTTGGACTTTAAGCTAATCAATTTCTAGAAAAACAATACTCATATTTATGTATTGTTTCCTTACTCATCACACTTGGCTAGAATGAACAAGTTTTCATAGCATATAAGATTCATTAATTAATATATCTGCTAGATGTACAACCATATAAAACAACTTGCATATATTGCATTTTCACTAAATAAGGTTACCAGTGATTACGACACATGTAAAGTATGACCCGTCCATATATTCTTGTGTTAAGTACAACAATAAACTTCCACTCTTAAAACTTAATACTTCCCAAGTTAGTTTGATGACAACTTTTACTTCCCTAATAAATAACTCTTTGTTGTCATTTACTTACCTAAGTTACATACATTAGGTGGAAGTGGAATCCCTTTCTAACACCTCTAAAATAGCCAACTATGGCTTAGAAAATCGTGTCGACTGAATTTCCTTGAGTATAGAAGGAAATCATCGAAACATGACTTAAATAGTATTAAGTCATGTTTTTTGCCATAATTTTTGAAATATTTATACAAGCTCTAAAAACAATAATTGTAGTTGTTTGTGGGTAAAATAAATTAAGGGTAAAAGGGGGAATGATGAATAAGACTGATGCTAGTCAGACCAAATGATGGATTAGGATGATGCCAGTTGAACCAAATCGATTAAACACTAAACATTTGTATTGTATAAGTACTTTAAGATTCGAGAGATCAATCTGTACGAAATTGGCCTAAATCAAGAAATGACCGTTCCAATTTCGTTTTGGTCACAAAGGAAGGAGAAGGCTTGATAATTAGGGAGGGAAACATAAAAGGTATTGAGATCAATGTAATCGAATACCACTGATGGTAAAATATGTTGAGCTGTTGTGAAGACGACAATAAGAAGTTTGAGTTTTCTGAGAATATCTAATATAATAGCTCTGTGATCGTTCAAGTTCTTATGAGATAAAACTCTTGTCTTTGTCGATAGGTAGAAGAACCATTTTAAAGTAAAAGAAGTTAACATTAATTTCGTAAGTGGTGACAGTTGCAAAGAAGTGGAAGAGTAGAGAAGTGGAAATTATGGTGAAAACCAACTCCATCATGTGAGTGGGACTTGACAGTTGTACACCCAATATTTCATTCACTCCTTCAACTGCCGACACGAGCTTTATACTTTTTCTTCGTGGGTGTATTGTTACACCGCGCATGTTATAAGCCGCCAGACCAAAACCCTAGTGAATATCCCCCATGTGTTGAGTCTTATAGACACGTATTATTTGGTCAGATGTTGACTTATCATACTGATGAGTCGGCATGTTGACTCATTGATAGACGAAGCGTAAGGTGTATGATGAAACAAACATTAATATGCTTAATATATCATAGACGTAGAGAGTCTGATTGATATTGACATTAGTAGTTGTGGCATATCATTGTGCTAGCAGAGGCAGCAATGATACCCAGATGATCTTGTTGGATTAGTAAGCATAGGTATAATGAGATTACTGGATCAATCAGAGACCAATATATATGGACATGTATATTTTATAATGTTTGATACTAGTAGTCGATCCCTCTAGGAGTTTTGTTATTCAAAAACAAGGTCAAGGAAGATAATGGAAAAAGAGTATGTTTTGAATATTTTGTACAATCAAAGAACATCTGGGAGGAGTCGCATCAAGCATCATGTTTCTGAGGACAAAACTGCTCTAAATATACTAGTGGACAATCCATCTAGGAGTTTTCCAATCATTGTAGATTCAATACAGAGTAAGCACTGAGTCATACAGTACTATTTATATATATTTTTGATGTCGGGTCAATAACATATAAAATTCTATTATTTTTGTACGCTTCTACTGCCGGGTAGAGGCGATTTTACTAAACATAAGCAAAATAAAAAATTTAACTTTGTTGTTATATTTTTACCAGAAGCTCTGTAGTCAGCTTGAGTTGATACAAATATCGAGTGATCGCCTAAGGAGCAATGACCAGTGAAGTATAACTAGCAAGGTTGAAAGAGCATCATCTGGCTAGTTTATGATGATCTTGAATAGAATAAGAATATGAATTTTTGTTTTTGTTTCAAGGAATATACTCCCACTAATAATCAAAATAATGATGGACCTCAAGTATCTTCAGAAGACGAGGATGAGAGTCGACATGATTCTGAGTCAAGTGAAGAGGATAACGATTCCAATTGCAACAACATCAATTCTAACTTCGCGAATGGTTTGAGGAGCACAAAAGTGAGTGCTCATTTTGTATTATATTCATAATATCATAAACCTGTCCATCAGTGGTGAAATGGATGAAAATTTATGTGAGTGAATGTAGAATTTCGTTATAGTCCGTTGTCAGAAAAATTCAGATTTAGGGTTTTCACTGAAAACGCCGTAAAATCTTCATACGTTGTCCGTTTTCGATGATATACCCCAACTTGTTAATTCCAAGAAGACCAAATATCTCTTTTTCACGGAGGGGTTTGAGTTTTAAGTTCATTAAGAGCCTCAAAAAAACGAAACAGTAAAAGCTCAGGAATAATTCAGGAACTTTTCAGCTGCGAGATAGTTCACCGTTTCGATCATATCTCTTAGATAATTTATCCGATTGATGTTAATTTTTGATATGTTATAGAGGACATCCGTACAAAGATTTTGGTATATAAATCATCCATATATTCATCACCATTTGGTTCCATATTGCGACTTTGTACATGATAATGCATAACTGCGTCTGACGAGTTTGATATAAAAAACGCCTTTTTAGGTATTTGGACCATTTGCTTGTGTCTTGAATGCTTGATAATGAATCTTAATGTTATTAAGCAGTCTCCAAGTGTAACTCACTTAGAATCCATCACTATAACATACATGATATGATTTAACAGAGATATCATGCTTCTATCCACTTTATCATCTTAATATGGAATAAGAGAGATATCAAAGTTTCCCGTATTGCATTTTTGGTTGTTGCAAACGCGCTGGGGCTGAAGAAAAAACTTGAATGAAAGTTGGAGTTGATGCCGGTTTCGGCGCTGAGTGTCCGAGTTGTCAAGAATTGTGAGATGGATGTCTGCTATGGATTTTGTAGATGATTGAACACTGAATTATTTGTTGATGGGATGAAAGATTTTTGTTTGTCGAATGCGTATATATATTGCATACATTTTAGAGGAAAGGAAATTAGAAGTAATTAGGGAAATAAATAGATGTATGTAGTAAGATAACTAGACGTCAAAGGCTTTGAACCATTTTCCATGTATCATCACTTCTACTGGATCGTTATCCATGGTGACAAGCTTTTAGTGTCCACAAAATGTAGTCTCAGCAATCATATAAGGCCCTTACCAGTAATAAGAGAGACTTAATGCGGGCGACTGGTTGAGTTTGGATGCTTTTATTAGGAGATCTCCAATATGAAAAACATCAGGCTTTGCCACCTCAGTATGGCACATCTTCTTCTTGCAGGATTCTTCCTTCATCTCTGGAGTGTCGTCATCAATGTTGTTCATAATAGTAGGCATTAATTAAATTATAAACATCTCATACGTACCTTTTTACGTCCGGGGATAATTTCAGACCATTTGATAAAATGCTCAAACGGAACAGCTTCCTACTTGCACCTTCGAGTTATGACAGAGTTAGCTTTACCAGATGGGAATGAGGTGTGTTCGGAGGTAAAGAAATATTCTGAGTGTGACTTACTTGAACAAGGTATTTATCAACATATGATTTCACGCCTTCTGCAGACTCCTATTGCATTATCATCAAATTTTAAGATTTTCCTGAGTACAAGAGAGGGTTGTCTACCACAGTTCCATTGTGAAGTAAAACATAGTCTACAAGAGGCAAGTGTGTTACTTAAGATTTTTGGTGAGCTTCCATCTTATTGATGTGTAGCCATGGGCGTCCCAGGATCATGTCGTAACCTGGAACCCGTTTGATTATGCAAAACTTGTTTGTAGTGTAAGCATAACCTATCTTTATTTCAAGAGTGATGTGACCATAAAAATTTATGGATTTTTCTTCAGGATTTTTGATTGTTTTCGGCGTGTAGATAGCTTCATGATGAGTGATTCCCATGGTTCTGAGTTTCTTGACAGGGATGATATTAACAACTGTGTATACATCAATTAGTGTCTCACCGAATTTTGTATCTTTGAGACGAGTAGCGGTGGTCAGTCCCCAGTCACACTCTTCTTTGTATTTATTCTTTTGAGCAAGTTCAGGGTATATTTCATTTTTGTCAAGAAAAGATAATTGTCTTCCAGACACAACATGGTTGAGAGCGGTGAAGGCGTCTTTGCGTTGTGTCTTCGGGAGGTAGAAAAGCTCACACATGTGCTTCGTCAGGGATTGAACTTTTTAATTGACAGGTTCTTCAGACATGGTAAAACTCCTGATAAGAAAAGGATTTATGTATACTTCCTCACTCCCTATTAGGGGTGCACAAAGGTCGGTTCGGTTCGGTTCTTGGTGGAACCCTGTACCTGTACCTCCCCATGGTCGGTTCTCTAATTTTGTACCTGTACCTGTACCCCGTACCCTGGGTTCGGTTCCCGTCTTGTACCCTGTACCCTGGGTTCGGTTCCGGGTACGTACCCTGTACCCTGTTTTTTTTTTTTTTTGCATCTAAAATTTAAATATAAATGTAAATTGTTGAAGTAAAAGAGATAGAAAGTTTAAGTGTTGCTATCATTCCAATCTCATTACGAAATGTATACAGTATTAACTTTCATCAAATAAACACAAAAAAGAAAAATAACCAATATAGAGTTAGAATGTAAAGGTTTTAAGGGTTTCATAATGAGATTCAAGAAAGTAAAGATTTCGATGAAATAAATCTAATGAACTTCAAGGATCAAAAGATTCTAGCGCTGGCATAGGACCCAATAACTCTGCAACATCCATTAAGAAATGAATATTATGTTAAAGATTGAATTGATAACTAATAAAGAAAATAAAAAAAAAAAGAAAAAAAAATCACATTACCTTCCTCAACATTAGAGTTATCATCTAGTATACAATCATATAAAAGATCAAGAACAATAGGTTTTAGTAACCAACTTTGTAAAAGATCATGGGAAGGTACATGGTACAGGTACAGGGGTAGTACCTGTACCTTGTACTCGGTTGTATTCGGTTCCCATTTTTTGTACCCGTACCCTGTACCTTGTACCCTCGGTTCAGTTCTTTTGGGGTACGGTTCCGTCGGTTCCGGTCCGGTTCTTCGGTTCCGGTCGGTTCCTGTGCAGCCCTACTCCCTATGTCCAATGCTCCTGATTCGATATTTTCCTAGAATATCCGCTTCAAGCCATTGCGATCATTAGTTGGGTGATTTAGAAAACTCTCTGAGGCGGAGCACATGATTATATTCTTGTTCCCTAGCAATTCCAAGAATCATGGAATATGTTCACGAGCATTCCCAATTCCATCATAAAGAGAGAATAAAAAGGAGGAATATCCTATGGGAAGAGGGATCCTCTGAATTTCAGAGAGATAAGGAGGTTGGTGTTGATGAACATCACACAAATTCTCCTTTCTGCTAGTTTGGAGAAGTCGTTCAAAATCCTCGCGAGTGACGAAGTTGGGTTGTTGACGATCAACGGGATTGTGAACTTCATCGTCATCTTGAGCGTGACCTCTCGAAGTGTTAGCAACATCAGTTGCTTCAGAAGTATTTCTAGTCTGTTATGTTGGTGATAAATTCTCTATAAGGGTCTTGAGAAAGGTGAGTACCTCCTTTTAAATTGTAGCAATCTCAGACAGAGGAGGAGTGATTTGTTAATATTGGTAACCATAAGAGTGTTAACCGGAGTATCAGTGCTGGTACTGGCAGAATTCATGTTGGGAGTGGTTACCGAACCCTGACCTAAGATCAACAATTTTGAAATTGAGAAAATTGAGGAAATTGGAAATTTGATTCGTAACCGAGTAATGAATCTCCCATTGTGGTCGCCAAAATATTTGTGGGTAAAAACGATTTAAGTGTAAATGGGAGAATGATAAAGAAGACTGATGCTATTCAGAGCAAATGATGGATCAGGCTGATACCAGTCAAACCGAATCGCTTAAACACCAAACATTTTACTGTATAAGTACTTTTAAGATTCGATAGATCAATCTGTATAACATTGGCTTAAATCAAAAAATGATTGTTCTAATTTCGTTTCGTTCACAAAGGAAGGAAAAGGGTTGATCTGTAGGGAGGGAAACAAATAAGCTATTGAGATTAATGAAATTGAATGCCAGTGATGGTAAGATGTGTTGAACTGTTGTGAGGACGAAAAACCAGAAGTAGTAGTTTTCGGAGAATCTCTAAGATAATAGCTCTGTGATCATTCAAATTCTTATGAGATAAAACTCTTGTCTTTATCGATAGGTTGAAGAACCTATTTATAACATATGAAGTTAACAAATTAATCTTGTAAGTGGTGACAGTTGCAAAGAAGTGGAAGAGTAGATAAGTGGAACTCATGGTGAAAACCGACTCCATCATGTAAGTGGGACTTGACAGTTGTACGCCCATTATTCCATTCACTCCTTCAACTGCCGACACGACTTTTATACTTTTTCGTCGTGGGTGTATTGTTACTCCGCGCGTGCTGTAAGCCTCCAGACCAAAACCCTAATGAACATCCCCCCATGTGACATAATTGATGTCTCGAGTATGGTTGAGTCTTATAGACGCGTATTGTTTGGTCAGTTGTTGACTTAGCATACTGATGAGTCTAGCATGTTGACTCATTGATGAACGAACCGTAAGGTGTATGCTGAAATAAACAATAATGTTTAATATATCATAGACGTGGAGAGTCTGATTGATATTGACATTGGTAGTTGTGGCATATCATTGTGCTAGTTGAGGCAGCAGTGGTACTCGGATAATCTATTTGGATTAATAAGCATAGGTCTAATGAGATTGCTGGATCGATCAGAGACCAATATATATACATGTATATTTTACAATGTTTGATATGTCAAGCGAATTCGTATGAACATCAAGTAATATGAGCATCAAGTCGTGTGAGTACCAACTCGTATGAGTGCCAGTGTTAGCAATTGTAAAATATTTAGTTTCGTCAAAGTAAGATAAGTTGAGGTTATTTTAATTATTGGTAGCGGGACCAATTAAATTATTTTCTTTAATTGATTAACCAATAAAACCCTAATATGACAAAAGAGGGACTAGTAGAGAAACCGACTAGAGAAGAGGGAAAGTCCCAGACAAGGGAGGACCGACCAAGCTGGATAACCGGCCAATGGTGGGACCGGCTATGGTATGTGAAACACGAATTTTACAGAACACGATTTTGTTGGTCACGGGACCATCTTCGTGTATCATGTCGTCTTTCTAGCAATATCTTGATATATATTTGATAATAATATTTATGAGGGAGAATTTTGGTGTAAGGACCAATTGGTGTGAAGACCAATTGATGTGAAAACCAAAATTTTGAAAATACTAAAATAGTGACATTTTAATATATTATATGGTTACGGGACCATTCTATATTGTTGTGCACATCTATTTTGGTCTTTGAAGCTATTTAGAATTTTGGAATTCGGTAGAAAGAGCAAAATAGTTTTAATAGGAAGAGGAAACCTTAGGATAAAAATAACAAAACCTAAAAAATATAAGAGTGGGGACCGGCCAAGGGTGGCCAGCCGGCCGTCCGGATGGGCACCGTTCCTATAACTCTCTATTTTTTATTATTATTTTTAGTCCTTCATCTTATTTGCTCTTTAAAACTATTTATCTTTGAAGCTATTGCTTCGAAGACCAATATTGTTATTTACATCCATAGGTGTTAGCCCTCATGCCAGAAAAATTCAGACATGCCATCCTTTAGTAAAAACGTTGTAGATTCTTCATACGATGTCCGTTTTTGATGCTCCGATTTGGAATTGGAAGATCGTTGGACACATCCCAATGCTGAAGGATTTAGGTTTAGAGCTCGTTTTGGGTATCAAAAGGAGCAAACAACAACCTTCCAGGAAATTTTAGACAAAATTCTGACAGTTTTTCAGCATGTAGTTCGTCTAGGGTTTAATCCATATCTCTTAGACCGTTACTCGGAATGGGATTCCCTTTTAGAATGTTGTAGTAGACTCATAGGGGAACCTATGTTGTTTAGAACATTTTTCCCCATTCTACACCTATTGCTACGTTTTCCCAAGATGACTATCATGATATGTCAGAAATTAGGTGTCGACCATTGTTAAGGTTTTATGTATTTCGACCAATACTTATATTTTAGTGCATCCAATATTGGAGATATGTGATTCAAGATCAACCACTATTAGAGGTTGGTTAATTAGAGCCTGAACTTTGCATTTGACGTGACAACGACTTGGTGTTTACACAAAGATGTGGTGCTTCGACCTAGTACATTTGTCTGTAACTTGTCATGCACTATGATAAATCAATATTATTCAATTAAGGTTTGAATATTGATATAAAGTCACTATAGAGATTCAACCGGGGAATATAAAGAGGAATCGAGTCGCTCTATACTAGTATGCAATCTATCTAGGAGCATTAAAATCCGTTCGGGAACAAAAATATGTTATGGATATTTATATTGTATAGTCAGAGATCATCTGGGAGAAATTGCAATCAACACCAGTGATATTTTGAGGACAATATTGCTCTATACTAATGATTAATTCATCTAGGAGCTGCCCTATCATTATGAAGGAGTAAGCACTGAGTTGTACAGTACTGATGATGTGTATAAAATATTGAAAGCTCCTTCAGGCGAGGCAGTGATATTATTTGTGTACTTTCAGAGAGAGCACAAGATCAGTGTGAGATGTATCTAACGAAAGTTTGATATTTTAATTCTCTTACATGATATATAATATAAATTTTATGATTTTAATATAGGATCAGTAGCATATACAAAATTCTATTATTCCGTATTTCTTTTATTATTTTACCCTTTGGTAAAACTCACAATCTACCATAATTTAAAACAATTCAGTTTTGAAAACCAACAAGAAATAGTTTCCAAAACCTGATATGGACCCAAAATTTATCGTATGATCCAATTTTATTAATTATTATAATCAACAACACGACCCAAAATACATCATTTCGACCCGATGTATCATGCGAATAAATTTTCTTAGTTACTACAATTTGCCATTATAATCCAAAATCTCATATATTGCCTAAACTTGGTTTAAAGACCCAAATTTACACTGTTTGCGAAAATATTGACCCCTGACCATAACTTTCCTCGTGACCTAATGACTGGCCTCGAAATCAAAAGAAAAAATGCCTTGCCTCAAAATCTGCATCATAAATCAAATCACGTCACTGTAACTCTAAATCTGTCTGCTGATTGAAAGCATGCATCATGAGGTGAATTGTCCCATTGAAACCATTAGCCTACTTTCTGAACTACAAAATGCCCTCGAATCTAAATCACTCGGCTCAGAATATACTGTTAGACCTGAAATTTATATATATTTCAAATGTGTACTGTAAACCAAAATATGTGTGATAATGCAACTAACTAAGTTGTAATTGTGAATTGTAAATCAAATATATGTATATAAATTGACATAACAAAACTATCTTAAGGGTTCCTCTAACTTAAGCCAGGGCCAAAATTCTAAAATCCATTTGTTCTTACTATCATTTCCTACTGGGCTACTAAAATATGTCTTAAAATTAAGTTTAAACCTGGTGTAAGAAAACAGTAAAACTAGTTTGGCTTGCTAAGCACTTACTAAAGCACTTCCTAGCAAAGTTCCCTAGTTCTGCCACCGATAACCTTTCTTAAGAATTCTAATAAATTTGTTGCTTAAAAGTAAATTATAACTTTTTTATTATTATACTTCCTCCGTTTCAGTAAAAATGTTACTATCATTTTTATATTTTAATCTAAAAATAAATTAAAATAAAAAAAATGATAATAACACTTTTGCTATAACGAAGATAGTATTAAACACCGTAAAATTAATTTCTTAAAAATAATTTAATAATTAATTGAGTACAATACAATTGATTTCTTAAAAGGTGTATTATCCCTTAGATAGGGATTCGTGAAATTGGTCTTTTGCCTTCCCCAGAGGGTTAATTTATTTTTGAAATAAAAAGTGAGATATTATTTACCATTCCATCATGATTTATGAATTATTTGCAGGGGTTTATAATAAAATACACGTAAATATAATATATCAAAAGAAGAAAACTAATTATTATGAGTAAAACATGGAACCTAAACAGAATCTGAAATTAATATAATCAGCTAACCACTATAGGAACACAATCACTCAATTATTTGACCACTTCCTCCTGCTTCACTCTCGGCTGCCCTCTTCAACAACAACAAATCAAACCCACCTTATTGTTTTACTATCAACACCAATATTGAAACCCCTATTTTAATACTCACTTAAGATCCCCATTAGTGATAATATAATTATTTAATGTAAACAAATCAATCCCAATAAGCTTTTTAATAATGTAACTATCATTAAACCCTCGTTTTGGGGTTCTTTCTCAATATAAACAGCTTCACTGACACAACATTAAACACAAGTTTAGTTTCAAGTAAAAACTAGATACTTCTACAAAATAATGGAAAATTCCCCCCCTCATCAACAAGTGCCGCAGCAAGTAGAAAATACGGCAAGGAGGCGCCCGAGACAATCGAGTAAGTATTTAGGGGTAAGAAGAAGGCCATGGGGACGATATGCAGCGGAGATTAGAAACCCATTTACTAAAGAAAGGTATTGGTTAGGAACTTTTGATACCGAAGAAGAAGCTGCATTAACTTATGATCTCTCAGCTATTTCTATTAGCGGATTAGGTCGAGCTCGTACGAATTTTTATTATCCGTTTCTTGTTCCTCTATCAATATCAACAACTTCACCGCAACCTTCACCAACGCCTCCAACTTCTCTTCTTCTTTCTACTCCACCACCATCGCCACCTCCAACACCAAAGTTAGAAGAAGAGACAAGTGATGATCAGCAGCAATCTTATGAGGGCTTAGATAATGACATTGATGCTCTAGATAATGATGAATCGATGACTATAGCTGCTATCTTAGAGAGTTTTTGTTCAGGTTTATAAGGAGTATAAACTAATTAGCATTAGTGTTTAACTAGTTGCATTGGCGGCGCCGTTGCCACTTAGTTACTGAAGTATTAATTATTTTCCTTCTATTTAATGTTAATTTCTTTTTTCGGACGATTTTCATTCAATGCTAGTAATAATAGACTAATAGTGTTGTTTGCAACTTACGAGGGATCTTTATTATATCTAGTACTGTTACTTCCAATTTCCAAGAGTTTGATCTGAAATTACGGGCTAGCAAGCGTTTCATACGCCTAACTCGAGGTGTTTTGCAACAACATATCTCAGGTGTATACTCCCTCCTTCCCCTATACATACAATTGAAATTTACCGATTTTTTTAAACTAAGGGCCCATTATTTTTTTGTTTAACATTTTATCAAATTCCTAAGTATTTATTTGTTTATCATAATATCCATATGTAATAAATAAGTATAATATAAAAAGATTCATAATACTTTTAAGAAAATTATTTTAAAATTAGAGTCCCATCTATTTAATAAGACAATTAAAATTTAAAACTCCATTTTTATATATGACGAACAAAATAATAAATTAAAATATTTAAAAATATGTAAGTTTAATGCATTTAAATTGATAGAAAAAAAGCCATTTTTATCAGGCAAAAATCTCACTTTGGTCTAGTTTTTATACGTGGGACCACCATGGGCCTAGAAATAACTAACCTTTATATTTTAATTAACAAAATTATCCCCGCTAGAATGTGATGCATTTATTTGGACAAGACTGTTAATAGGTATTCGATTACCCACAATCGGATTGGAACCGGGTGAATCGAGTTCGTCCCAAGATTTTCCATTAACAATATTGATATCCAATGGGTTGAACCGTTACAAGCCGATAAGTTTTCATGGGTCCACCAAGTACCCATGAGTATCGGATATCCGAATATATGTTATTTATTTACTAATTTTAGTTAAGATTTTAAGATTTCGTCTAGATTTTTTTGATTTTTTTTTCCTTTTTCCCTTTTTTCTTAGATTTAATTTATAATTAGAATATTTATATAGATATAACAATAACTTCATAGAAAAACTTATTAGATTCAAACCAACATGGACAATATAAAACAAAATTATCAAAAAAATATAATTGATTTCCAAAACCCAATAACTACTCAGATTCAACGGGTATTTAGGTATTTAATCAGGTCCGGTTCCATGTCCACTCAATTAAAATTCAGACCCAAAACCGTTAGGACTTTGATCCCGTTCTTTTTAATCGGATCCGATTCGAAGTCCAGTAGTACCCTAGAGGAACCAGACCTGTTTGACACCCCTAGATTTGGCTGTGTCTACTCATTTGGAAGGGAGGTCACAACAACGATTTGTTTTGCAAATTCCAATATATATGTTCATGACAATGAGTTATTTTCTATTAAAGGTGATCGATACATTCAATCCAAGATAGTATTTTTACCATTCAGAGTCTTTGATTGTTTTCATGAATTCATTCGCTGCATGGAACTTACAAAATCTAAAGCGAAAAATAACTATTATGGGAAAACTTATTCTTAAATCCATCCTACATCGGAAAAATTTAAACAAGCTAGACCGTGCTTGTCCCAGCAAAACTGGACGACCTTCCATCCAATAATTTACTAAAACTAAAAATAATATCCTTCCAATAATTTAGAAGGATGACCATTCATGCCCTGCGTGTTAAAGGTGATGACCATTTAGCATTCTTTATTCTTAAAACATATTTAAGAGTGTAATGCATCGTTGAATTTACCGGTTTTGGGTACATATTGAATAAAAGCGATATTAAAGGAAAAATTCTAAACTATGCGTTTTTGGGACCTCCACGCTCCCTGGTTGGAACCTCTAAGGGGTCCAAATGGAATGCTCATCAGTATACGTGGGAACTTTGAATAAAAGTGATGCATGTGTTTTTGGGTGAAAATAATACTGTAAAAAGTAAAGGGTATCCTGATGTTTATATGAGTACGAGAGATCAAATCGTACAAGACTTATTCAAATCGAGAAATGACCATTCAAGTCTTGTTCCGGTCACAAAAGAGTAGAAGGGTTAATCTTATGGAGGAAAGCGCAGAAAGAGTGGGATTAATCTTACGGAGTTCTTAGACGTTTGTTGTAAAACTACTTAATTTGTTAAGGCTTCTCTGTGTAAGACTGAGAGGATGCTGAAAGAAGGCAGAGATAAAACTTGTCTGTCTAAGTATGAGATCCCCTGAAAGAAGGTAGAGATAAAACTTGTATGTCTAAGTATGAGATCCCCTGTTAAATATGTTGAGTAAGCTATTTATAATAGTTGTATCATATAATGATCTCGAAAGTGAAAGGGTGGAAACTGTTGAGAACATGGTGAAGTCATGTACATAATATCAGGGAAGACTAGTAATTTCATGCCCATTACTCCATTCATTCATTCAACTGTTCACACGACTTTGTTACTTTCTCATAATGAATATATTGCTACATCGTAATTGATATAGACCACCAGATCAAAATCCTAATGAATATCCTCCCATGTGATAATAGGTGCCTAAGAATGTATATTTTACATCATTTTATCGGCATTCCTAGTACTTGAAGTGCATTAATATCCTACTTCTTATTTGTCAAATTGTGTTTTGCTTATAGAGGCTTCAATAACCATTTTTGTTGTGAAATGCCACTAACGTAAGTGGTTATTTTGTTCTTGTAGGAAAATAAGTAGAGATATACGCTGAAGAAGTGGTGCGGTAAACAAAGGGGCGAAGTCACTTGTGTGCTAGCTTGAAGTGTTGTGAAAGTACATGAAATTATGGAATTGACATTTTGATTTTAAAAAGGTTATGTTCACATGGATGTTTGGATGATAAATGATAGAAGAAGGCACGTGACTATAGGGTTAAGTGGAGGACAAACTGATTTTGCCAAAGCTCACACGTCAAGATGGCATTACCAAATGGTGAAATATTCACACATTCGGAAACAAAGATATAATACCAAGCCAAAATATCATTCTCTCGTATACCTAAACTTGGTATTAATCATCTTTATTATAACTCCAACCGACAACATAACCCACACCCCTTTTTACTGCACCCATCAAACCACCCCGACCTACCTTTCTTCTTCCTCATTTCACACTCGAGTACGTATGCTAGCTCCACCCTCAATGTTTGTATCTTGGTTATCTCTTCAATTAGAGCTACAACTAGCTTCACTGTTTAAGACAATAGATTTGGATATGAAAGGTTTAAATCAATCTCTAAAGTTGTTTTAGACAACTCAAGGAGTCATGACTAACAAGCAATGAAAGGAAAGGTTTTTTCAGAATTTTTTGTAAGTTATAAGTTGTAACTTGTAACCAATCTCTCTGGTTTGGCGTCTGTATTCATTGTTCAATGAGATTGTCTAGAGTTGGGGGAAAGTTTGGCATAAATAGAAGCGAAGCTGTATTCGAAGGGATAAGCCCGTGGTAGCCGGTACAAGTTGCAGTAGTTTAGGTTTATTTTCAGCATTTTTCTTATCATGTTTTACTTTATAGCTAGGGCTAAGATGAATCTTTTAATCTAATATAAGATAATCTTGGGTTATGAATTTGTTTTTTGCGTTCCATTTCTTAAGGAATGGTTTAATTTTGAACTTCGGTGTATAACTTTCACCTTGTATGTCATGCATCCTAGGTCGTTAGAGTACTTATATGTTGTTGTTTCAAATTTCAACCCATGCTAAAATGATCTGACTAGTATGTGATTAGTTGTGTCGTAATTAGACAACTAATTCTAGGGATTAATACTTTAATTGTGATTAAACTATCTATATTCAGATAAACTTGACTATGCGAAAGATTTGTATCTTTACCGTTGTTCGTTATAAGGACAAGAATAATTCCGATAACTGAATTATCTAATATAGGTTAAGTGGTGGATTCAACTACCCTGGTGTCTCTTAATTCCTTTTTAATCCTACTTCTTTAGTATAATCATTTCCATCTCGTCGTATCATCAACCTTTTGATTTAAATTCGTGGTATCATCAACCTTTTGATTTAAATTAGTAATAGTAGCTACTTAGAAGTTTAGCGCCACATCGTAACAACTCTCTGTGGAATTGATCCGTATTTGTTGTAATATATGTTGTAGACATCGTGCACTTGCGTTATTCTATCGTAGTTTTCTAATCCTACCATGTAACATGTTTGATGTCTCGTAGAAAATTGATAGTATAACTCAAGTACTACTACTATTATTACCTACGTCATAAGAGTGATTTACTTAATTAATGAGGCAATATACTCATTAAACTAATCAATTAAGTAAACTAATCAATGTCGAGTCTAGTAAGATTAGTAGATCCATGAATGACTTAGTGAACTTATTAAGTCAAGTAGAGCAGACTATTAGTATTATTGAGCGTTGAGGTCTGATGATGTCATCCGTGGGCATTAGATAGCATGATGGTGCCACTACATGTAGTTGATTTTAGATGTTGGCAATTGAGTAAGCCAGGTACTTGTAGTTGGTAAAATACTTTATGGCATCAGTGTGAGATGATAAATGACCATGAATAAAAGGAGAGAAAGTGATATCAGTAAGAGCTTGACAATGACGCCTGAGAGCAACAAAAGTTGGAAGTGATACACGATCATTACTATGCTACTCTTTTCGATAGATAAATAACTATTTTTGTCATTAGCATCAATTCACTGATGATGCAAGGCATTGGCATCACTTCATAGTCGACATAAGGTAGCGATATCACGTTTGTGATACATGATCCAAGTACTACTGTGTGAATAACGCGTGTTCATGGTATATCGACAATACAGGCTCAGAGTACCCTATGTGATTAATATGAGATAGTGGCATCTTTCTGTGATACTATGGCATCTGTGAGAGGTGGCACCGCGGTGTAAGTTTGTGCATCTATTCGCATCCATGTCTTTGATCATCATTGCTTACAGATAATGCCATGTATTGGTCATCTAGTTAACATACTCATTTACTAGCTGCTTATAGCCCAATGCATCAATTGGAGTTACCAGTAAAGAATGGCATCAGTAGAGTAGCACAGTGTTTAGATGCACAATGATGTACATGTATGCCAAAAGCATCGCGTAGTTGTGTCGGTAGCATGGCATTATATGAGGGTTGCGCTATCCATAGCTAGCGCTAGCAAGTGATATAGCTGTGCAAGAAGCAAAACGAAGTGATGGTGCTAGCTCTAGCAATTGTTAGTACTAGAGAGTGTTGGTAGTGGTGCTTGTGCACCAACAAAAATGGTATGGCGCTATAATTTGCTAGCATCGTCTAGATAGGGGTATTGGCGCTTACTAGCGCCAGCGATAGGCTTTGATATGCTAGTGCTGGGATTAGATGGCGTTGTCACAATAATGCATCAACAATAGAAGGTATAATATTGGCAATGAAATGCGCCAACCTAGGAAAATGCTAGTGATGGATCTTTCCAGTGCTGGAGTGTAATGGCGCGAGGCTATGCTAGTCTTGGAAAGTTCTAATGGAAATACACAGTCCTGGCACTTGTGTGCCCTACACATAAATTGTCCTTATACGAGTTGCGTGTACTTGAATTTGCTAGCACTTGCATATATAGGTTAGGCACTTTCACTAGGATGGCGTACGCACTTGGTGGTATATGTTCTTGTATTTGGACAAGTTGACAAATGTACTTAGCGATTGATAACATTTATCATGGGCCAATGGCCTTGGAGCCTGATGCCAATCTTGGCTGCATTACAAGTCAAGTATCTAATACTCTTCGGATTAAATTTGTAAGAGATATCTAAGTAAGTTCATAGAGTTCAACTGAGAATAACTATGAATAGACTTACCAATTCATTCTAGCGAATGAATACATGATTAGTAAATAGGCTTCAAGTGTTGAAGGCAATGTGGACAAACTCGTGTTCAGAGAAAGTTCATGCAGAGATTCTGTAAGTACAGTAGTAAATCAATATTGATCAATGATATTTTAAGCATTCATATAAATATACACAAGTTCAAGGAATTCAACTGTAAAATTATTGTACTTGAACAAGCTCAAGGTACTTCATGCTAGTGAGCAATCCATTTAGGAGCTTAATATTCTATATTCATAATCAGAGAATATCTGAGGAATAGTACAGCAAGCACCAACATAATTCTAAAAATTCATACAGGGACAAACACTGAGTCAGACGACGTAGGTACATAAATACTGAGTTACACAGTAAATATGTCAAATGTATATAAAATACTAAAAATTCAATTGGGTGAAGCTCTGACGCACGTATACATAAATAAACTCTAGGGGATCAATATAGATCGTCTATCATCATTCACTTAGTTTATATAGCATAAATTCTTTGCAAATCGTACAGATCGTATACTTCTAATATGGGACCAGAGAAAAATTTATAATGCGGCAAAAGTCCACCATCAATGGCAGGAAACCGACCAATTTATCCACGTTATATATATATATATATATATGCAATCCTAATTATGCTCTGTTATATGTATATGAAACCGACTAATAAATAAAAGCAACCTTTAAGTTTTTATTTGTTTTAAAAATTAGAAATTAAACTATCATTGGACAAGTTGTAATAAATATATAAAAACTTGATTCAGGATTATAGGCGTCGGTGATGTCTAGTATCTCTTAAAAATAGGCATAATTGAAAAAAAAAACTTTTTAACCAAGTAATTAGTCAAGAAATTGACAAGCTGAGTAAGCAATGGAGCTGATACAACTGTCTGCACCGGTCCAGCCAGTTTTCCCATTGACACAAATCTAGTAAACAAAACAAAACTGAATTTAAAATGAGATCTAAAAAGATAGATAATTAATTTGACCAGGAACTTATTAGAAAATGTAGTACCTATCTTAGTCCGCGTTAGAATAACAAGTTAATAAATACTCTATTCGAATAACGGGGAAAAGTTTTTTCTATCCCCAGTTTTTTTTATGTGTATTAAAATTTCATTATTAAAATTTAATATATGCAGACTTTCTAATCTTCCTATAAGTGATATGTTACAACACAGCCTTAGTGGAGTCTCAATGTCCGGATTGTAATTTGCTGAACTCATTTCTCAATAAGCCCTTTAGACACGACGCTATAAGCACTTCCCCTTCCTAGTTATTCCTTAAACCCATTTGTGGCCGCTTCAAGCTCCTGTAAGTTAAATGAACAAATACTAGATCTTAATAAGATTGGTAGGTTTATAGTTTTTAGAAAGATAATAACCCAATTTGAAAAGTATTTAATTGTCTAAACAAAGTTTGATGATCTCATATATTTTTATGTCTAAGGTTTCGAAAAACGAAGAATCTTATAGTCAAATGCACTAAATTCTCATAAACATGAACACTTATTGATGTAGGTATTTACCATGCCTCATGGTAAATACCAACTGCGGTTATCAAAACGCGATATTATTAAACTCTAGTCATGCAACTACCATACTACATGCCATAAAAAAAAGAAAAAAAAAATTCTATTATTGAATTGCAGCCCAAATAAAATAATAAAATAAAATCATTTTATAACCAACTTAATAACCTATTATCCTACTATTTATTATAATGCCTAGAATACTCTACATTAATTAATATTAATATTAAAATAATTAATATTTAATTAGTTGATTAGATATACAAGTTAGTTTATTGTTAGTGATTTGAAAATCAAAACATTCACATTTTAGAAGAAGAAGAAGAAGAAGAAGAAGAAGAAGAAGAAGAAGAAGAAGAAGAAGAAGAAGAAGAAGAGAAAAAAAATGTGTTTTTCAAAAACCTAGAAATTTTGATTTTCTCCATACAAATGAGTGCTTCTAACAAGAGTTATGAGGTAGGTGGATCCACTTCTTCTAAATCAAACACTATATTCATACAACAAAAAATGATCCTACCATGGATGATTTTCTAGATAATGTTTTTAACCCAAACTCAAGAGCATGAACCTTATTATGATTTTGAAGATCCATGCAAGAATATGAAGAAAATAATTCTCAAACTAGTAAGCTATACCTCTTACTTAACTCCAATACCGTTTTTGTTGCATCTTAAAGTACGTAAAAAGTTTAATTTTTTTACTGCCAGAATACCCTCAAATTTCAGACGTAGATTGTTTACGGCAGGGAAATCATTGTTTCCCAGCCGTATAAAAGATCTACGGCCTTAATATCAAGAACTCCATCCGTAAAATTCTTCATACGACTAAGAAGACAAGAACTCCTAGCCGTAAAATGTTCCTACGACCAGGTTGTATTTACGAGAATCCTCTCATAGGTGCATGGCCATGTTAAATGCTATTTAATGATATCCACTACGGGTGGGTTAACTAGCCGTAAACCCAACTCAGGGTCACCTACGGTTGGAAATTGAAGTAAAGTTGACCATAAGTAAGTTTTAGAGCTAGAAATAATAATCGTAATAAAAACTTAGACTCAGTTACAGTTAGTTTATGTACTAAAGCTGGCCGTAAAGGTGGTTTTACGGTTAGGTTGTTTAGGTGTCGACCCAGCCGTAAGTTGCGTTTGAGGTGATTTTTTTTGTTTTTCTTACAACTATGTTTTACTTTTCTTTAATCAAGCCCATACCTAAACCAATGGAAGACCAATCCACAACTGCTAACGTATTAAGTGAGGACACAAGTGATCATTATGCTAGTAACTTTAAATGGGAACATATAAATGATGTGAAGAAGTGAGATCGAGAGCAAGGGTTGAAAAAGATGTGCGTTATAGTTCAAAACAATCAAGTAAGACCCACCTCATTTTAAACGGTTTGTGAGAGTAGTGGGAAGTACAAGAGGCATCAAAAAAAGAGTTTTGGATATTAACCAAAGACCACAAGGAAAAGGGGGGTTCATCATACAAAAAAATGTGGTTGTCCTTTTAAGCTTCAATTTAAGTACAACAAATTCAAGAAAGTGTGGCTTATGAGTGAAGTGGTTTCGGACTTGCATAACCACCTAATTCCAGAGAGTTTGATCAACCATTCTTATGCGACAAGGATCAACCCCAAAGAGATGGAGCTAGTAAATGTATTGAGTCAACAACACACAAAACCTATTGATATGCTTAGTAGTGTGAAGACATGAAACAAAAATAACTCATCTTCCTTGACTACCATCTATAATGCAAGAGAAAAATTGAGAAGTAAGCAATGGCAAAATAGAGAACTTATGCAACAATTATTGTATTTGGGGGAAAAGGCGAACTACATGGTAGTGTATCAGAAAAATAAGAATGGGGAAGTGATGTATCTTTTGATGGCTCATCCGGAGTTTGTAATGTTGGTAAGATGCTTCTATCAAATTCTTTTTATGGATTGCACGTATAAAACGAACAAGTATAAGATGCCGATATTGAAATTTGTCGGGAAAAAATCCACGAAGTCGCCTTTAGTGTTGGATTTTGTTTTTTACAAGATGAGATGGAGGAAAGTTACGTGTAGGCATTACTAAAGTTAAAGTTATTCTACAAGAGGGATATACTCCTAAGGTGGTGATTACGGATAAGGATCAAACATTGATGAATGCGATAAAACGTATTTTTCCCGACGCTCATCCTCTTTTATGCACGTTCCATATATGGATTAATGTCCAAACCAATTGCAAGACCAAAATTATACCACCAAGGAAAACCAAGATGGCGAGGATTAACAAACTACCGGTACAGAAGCAACAAGAAGAGAAAGACAAATTCGAGAAAAGTGACAAAGTAGCCAAGGTAAAATGGGCTGATTTTATCTTAGATTGGGATGCTTTGACATGGGAGATGATGGAAGAAACTTACTTTGAAAATGAGTATATGTTATTGGTGCGTTGGGATATAGCTACCCAGATGTTGTAGAGTATTTGAAGAAAAATTGTTGGATCCCCACAAAGAAAAGTTTGTTAGCACGTGGGTGAACAAACATAAACACTATGACATCCAAGCGAATAGCACGGTCGAGTCATCTCACAATCGATTCAAGAGGAAGCTAAATGGGTGTGATGGTGGATTTGTTGTGTTGTTTGATGCTTTGGAAGACTACTTCAAGGGTGATCCGGAACCAATCAAAGGGCTCTTTGAATTTAGTCGATCTAGAAAACATGTTGTTTATTTGGACAACCATTGGCTACAAGGAATAATATACTATGTTTCTCATTGGTCAATGAAGAAGATAATATGTGAAGTGGAAGAGGTTAAAACTCCCATCACGGGTGAAGGGTGCATTAGTCCCAACATATCGGCATGTGATAGCTAGGTATGAAGAAAATACGATCCCAATCGAAGATATGGATCCTTTTTGGAAACAACTTTCATTCAACTATCCTTCACCAAATGAAGCTTAGGTAAAGTGTTTTACGACGCCGAGGCTCACAAAGAATTGTTTGACAACTACGCTTCATTGAATCCGTCCCAAAACAAATTTGATTGTACGAGTTGCGGAAATTAAACCGCCCTTTTACTAGAGACGATATTATAGAACCAAAAATTAGAGTGGGAAAGGGTACGCTTAGTACTAAACCAACAAGGAAAGAAGAGAAAAAATAAGCGAAGAAATTGGTCCAAGAGAATGCAAAAAACGGAGTTTCAAATCAAAGAGAGCCTTCGGGTTTTGAGCACTTAAAAACTTTGTATGAGGAGGAGGATGTGAAAGGAAAAGGTACGACTACAAACAAACATGGTCGGAATAAAACGGAAGAAAGCGGACCAAGCCGTAGAAATGTAAGAGGAAAAGGTCCGAAACTTTCCTCCCAATGAAGTTTAACCTTTAAAGTAAATTCTTCTAAAATTGGTATTAAATAATTAGCAAGAAGCAAATTTGATGTTAAAGGAAAAGCTCTAGCGGTTGAAGAAAATCCGTAAATAATAACATCAAATAGTTACAAAGAGACGATTCGTATCGCAAGAAGAATGATTGAAGAACCTCCAAGAGATGATAAAGGTAAAACTTACCGACCTAGGTACACTATTTGTGAAGAATACTCGGAGTATATTCCCGAAATCATTTGGGACTATATCAAAGCAGCTGAAGATATTGATGGTGACAAGAATTGTGGTTTCTATGTTGCCACAGAACAACTTGGAATTTATAGAGGGTCCGAAACTAACAATGTTGATGAATGCACCTACATAAGGCAAAGGATGTTGGATGAACTACAAAAGGAAATGATGAGAACGGGATAACATGGAGAGCAAGAGACGGAGATTGAGAAAAGGTTCGTTGTATTTGAAAGGCGTTTAAATGACAACATAAACATCACAAGTGATCATTGGATGTCCATGCCGATTTACGGCCACTTATTCGCCGAATCATTCTCTTGCGTCGTGCATTATTTATCGCTTGCAATGACGAGTACATTCATAACAGAATAACTTATATCGAGAAATTTTCAAATATAAGAGTTTTCGTGGGGAACGTACGGAGATGTCATTTTATCAGTATACATTTAAAAGAAGGAAGCTTATTGCCTCCGTTTGAACTTTGGGAGACAATTATCATGTCGACACCATCCAAACCACCATGTCAAAATTGAGTAGATTTGATAAATGGTGGTGAGATAAGATATGTATTTTGAATCACTCATTATGAATGATAATAGTCAATTGTGTCATGGTTTCCCTAATTGTTCATTAAAGAAATAGTAAAATTTGAAAATTCAGAGTGATTTACGGCTAGGAAATTGGTGTATAGACCTAGCCATAAGTGACCCTGAGTTAATAAGATGCCATATATACGACTGGGTTAACTAAGAAACCTAATCGTAGAACTATGACTTTGAAGTTCTATGACTAGGTTTTTAGCAAAACTTTAACGTAATTATGAGCATTTTGTTGAATATAAAAGTACACAGACTTACGACTAGGTTCAAAGTTTGCAAATAGGGAAATTCTCAGCCGTAAGTGACGCCGGATTTTGGTTTTTCAGAGTGAAGAAATCAAATTTAACATGAATTATAAATATGTTTACATTCATTAAACAACCCAATACATAATTTACAACAATTATTGCACTTAAAATTTTAATATCTCATACGAAATAAGAAAAAGTCCTCAAGGATTGTGAAATGAGGTTTAAGTGTGAAATCTGAACCTTTCCATTTTCTCCATTCATTTCTAGTTTGAATACGACTTCATCATCAATTTCACCTTCAAGTCGAAGTTCATTACAAATACGAATTAAAACCATATATTCCTTCACTTGTCTTTGTATATCCATAAATCGACAAAAAAAATTAGGTATATGTTATGGTTATTAGTATTACCAGTGTCGCTACAGAAGTTGTCATGAATATTTTTCCAATAACTAAGACCCACCAAACTACATTGCCTTCGTTCTTCACCCCTTGTTGGATAGCCTAATACATAGTTTTTGCAGTGAGATAAATCTTCATCCAAAGTAAAATTGGATTGGTACATTTTGAAGTATACTAAAGTGAGATTTTAAGAATTTTAGATGGATAATGTGGATATAGAAGG
The DNA here is from genome assembly GCA_023531435.1 of Papaver californicum. Classification (NCBI taxonomy): domain Eukaryota; kingdom Viridiplantae; phylum Streptophyta; class Magnoliopsida; order Ranunculales; family Papaveraceae; genus Papaver; species Papaver californicum. The sequence goes on along the minus strand of JAJJMC010014687.1, from coordinate 504,739 downwards.
TGTGATGTTGATTTGGTCAATTGAATGTACATAGGTGGAGTGGATTCTTAAAATTACCAACCCAATTAGTGTTTTAACGGCTTTATTTTCAATCAATACCCACCTAATTAATGTTCCAACAGATCTATTTTTCAAAAACATCCTAATAATGTGTGGTTTAGTAAATAATCAATGCAACTTACGGCTAGGGAGTAAAGTATCGACCCAACCGTAAGTAAGAAAAAAACAACTTACGATTAGGATTCCTAACCCTATTATATATTAATGTGTTTTTGATAGACACATTTTTGTGTCTAAATTGCGCTCGATTATCTATTTTGATAGTGTTCGATTTTGTACTTATTATGGTTTTTTATGTCTTTGTAAGTATTTCTGTAGAAATAAATAATTTGGGAAAAATTGGCTCGAAAAGCGATAAAGGCACCCGGAAAAATTACTAAAGGCACCCAGCAAAATTGATGAATGCACCCACAAGTTGGATTGGGGGAACCTCCCTTTTGAATTTGAAACCGAAAATGGCGGGAAGAAGTATTATTACGTGAGAAAACTCCTGTGAGTTGGTTTTTACGTGTTTTTTAGTGATTTGGGGTAATTCTAATTCACCCAAGTCAAGTTAATCAACCAAAATATCACCAACACACGTCAACAGAGTGTTTTAGCCGGAAAAATTGGCCACAGGAATGAATCTGGACGGAAAAAAGGTGTTCTTCTCTGTTTCGGATATCACAAGATTTGAGAGTGATATTTGGACTTGTTCTTTCAGTCCTTTTCGGTTAGAAAGGGTCTCTAGGGTTTACTAACACTATAAATACAAAATAGAATGGAAGAGAAAGCTATCGGGAGTAGCCTCAACAAAGAAAAAAATTCCAGGAAAAACCCGAGTTCTGCTGGTGAAGAAGAAGGTGAAGAACATAAGTCTCCAGAGGAGTGTCGCTGATACTGTCGCTAACACAGTCCCTCAAACAGTCCTATTTCTGAAGCACTACAAGTCCGTTCTTTTCTCATGTTCCTTTTTCCTTCTTCTGTAACGCAGAAAACACTTCTCTGTAACGCTTATAAGCGTCTCTGTTCTCATGTGTTACTATTATTTCACCATTGTAAGAACTTTTTGAGCAATGAAATATATTTTTGAGGGTGTTTCCTCTACAATGAGCTAATCATCATCCTTGGGGCGATGGAGGAAGTTATTTCTCCAATAATTAAGTGGTAACTTCTATTTAACTATTATTTACAATTCTTTTATTATTAATTGCTTTGAATTAAATTGAAAAAAAATGGTTTTTCTTAAATAATTGTGTTTTCTTTTGAACTTTTGATGTCTCATGCTTTCGATTTATAATTATTCTTTCAAAAACCTAATTTTGGCAATACTTAGAATAACTTGAATACAGGAATTGTAAGATTTTATCACTTGAAATATTGGTTAATGGTGGAATCTTAGCCCTAGTTCTTCCCATCAATTTTAAATCAACTTTGTTTCAATTTTCTTTATTTTTAGGAATTATAAATTAGGTCTAGAAATCGAATCTTCACAAGTCTGAGAATCAAACCCTTTTTACCATTATTCTAAAATCACATTAATTTTTGGCGCCGCCGACTCGGACTTGTTTTTAGGTTTAGAGTTTTAGATTTATTTTTAGGTTTTTATTTTTATTTATAGTATTATTTTTTATTTTGTTCTATTTTACGTTTCTTTGGGTATTTCTCTTTTTGCTATAGGTTTGGATCTTGGATTGAAAGGAAATAAATCCAAAGACTTTGGTGATTAAAGACTTGAAGTTAAAGTTAAGGACTTGGAGTTAAAAGTTAAAGCTTAAAGAACGGAGAATAAGACAAAGACTTTTATTTTTAGATTTTATTTTTATTAATTAGATTTATTTTCTTTAGATTTTATTTGTTTAGAAAATTGTATTAGGAATTTTTATTATTTCTATAATTTTTCTTTTATTTTTGGACACTTTTGGACTTTATTTTGGACTTTGGACATTTTATTATTTTTAAACGCTACAGAAGGGTAATTTAAATATAAACTGCTACAGGGAAGGACGAAAATTACGATATTGTCTCGGCCCCTCGGGTTCGCACACTGACACAGGAGTCGGTGGCCCGAGTCGACTATAACCGATTCATCCCCCGTCTGGTACGGGAGGTAAGACTCCTTCAACCCACGAATCCCCTGCAAGTGGGTTTATTGTATTTCTTCGTATGCATATATGTTGAGGAATTGAATACGGTTTTACTTTTCTAGTAAACGGTAAGAATTGGCCATACAAGATAAGGACTCAGATTTCATCACCGTTTCCTTCTTGCCCGCTTTAGGAACACGTTACCAAACGCGAACCTAAACCTTAAAATTTTTGACTAGAAAGAGACCGATAGGGTAACGAGCTTATAGGAAACTCGTTCAAAAGGACTGTATTAGTTACTTTGTTATCCGAACTCGAAGTTCAAGAAGATTATTTTAAGTTGATTAGAGCCGCCTTGTAACCCAGGGAAAAGTGCCAGAGAGACAGGGTTATGAAAGCTCCTTAGAGATTATCCTGTTTTTCTTCGACTTAATCTAATTCAGATCGTTCTAAGAGGTTTGCTGAAATTGTAACTAGTTGCCTTTTGAAAGAATAGAAGCTGGTCTAGAAACAATCTAAGTGGAGCCATCATGCTTTTTGTTTGCTAGATTTAATAGGTTTGATTTGGTTGAGTCAACCTTGCTTGTGATTGTTAGAATTCCCTTCCAATTAGGATTTACTTTTTTAGTTTTTTTTAGTGTATGCTAAGACCGCTTGAAGTCATCACTGAGCGTACTTGGAAATGATACACTCTAGGTCGTTTGATTAGTGAGAAACCTAGTAGTTCTGTCCCTGGAAACGAGGACCTCAAAGACTCTTCTTTTGAGGGATCTGTTTTTGAAAATTTCAATTTTGAGAACTTGACACTGTGTGAAGAAGTTACTTCTAGTCCTTTGATAGCGCCAACAATGGCAACTTTAAAAGCTTTGTTGAACCCGACTAGGACTTCTCGTCCTTCATGTATCAAGTTAGCTGAAACTGAAGCAAACTATGAGTTGAAACCTGGGACCATAAATACGCTCCCAATCTTCTTAGGGAAAGAAAATGAAAACCTATATTTCCATGTTAGGGATTTTGAGGAAATATGTAGTACCATCAGGATCAAGGACCTAGATGATGAATCATTGAAACTTAGACTTTTTTCTTTTTCTCTAAGAGACAAAGCCAAATCTTGGCTATATAGTTTGACTTCCGAGTCAATTGAAACCTATGAACAACTTATATCTGCCTTTTTCCAGAAGTTTTTCCCTAGGCACAAAACATCATCTATTAGGCAGAAGATTTGCACATTTGCTCAACAAGAGGGAGAATCTTTATATAGGTATTTAGAAAGGTTCAATGACTTATTATCCCAATGTCCTCATCATGGTTTAGAAAAAGTAAGGCTAGTTCATATCCTCTACGAGGGTTTAGATTATTCGACAACAACCATGGTTGAGTCTTTATGCACATGTGGGTTTGAAAATAAAACTGTCGATGGGGCGATGACATTTTTGAATGTAATCGCCGAGAAAACCCAACAGTGGGAAAATAGTAGGGAGCCCCAGAAAATAATTATTCTAAGTAGAGGAAATGTCAATAGGGTAAAATGATCTTATGAATCGGATACCAAAATAGCGGCTATATATAAAAGGTTAGAAGCTTTAGAACTGAGTCAATCTAGTTGTGGACTTGAGCCCAAGCCATTTTGGGAAGGACAGACAGAGCAAGCCCATGCTCTTTATGTGAATGCAATTAGAACCTTTAGGAATGGTAAAGTGGTAGATAACAAGGTAACCATGCCTGATAGTGAACATACTATAGTTCACCCTTTGGAGCCAGCAACTGTTGAGACTGATAAAGTCTCTAATCAGTCCGATGTAGCTTCTCATAAGCCACATTTAGTGGCCAGAGCCCCATTCCCACAACTGTTAGCACCAACAAAGAAGGAATCCAACTTTAATGACATATTGGAGGTTTTTAAGCAAGTCACGATCAACCTTCCATTATTAGATGCAATTAGGAAGATTCCTACTTACGCCAAGTTCCTTAAGGACATGTGTACGCGAAATCGAAAGCTTAGTGTGCAAAAGAAATCCTTTTTAGCTAGTCATGTGAGTTTAATTATCCAGAACAATACAACTCTTAAGTACAAAGACCCAGGTTTCCCAACCATTTCTTGCACAATAGGTAACTACCGTGTTGAGAAAGCGTTACTTGACTTAGGAGCCAGTGTGAAGTTACTACCGTACAATGTGTACCTCCATCTAGGACTTGGTGATTTGAAACCTACTCAGATGACACTGCAGTTAGTTGATAGGTCTGTGAAAATTCCTCGTGGTGTCATAGAGGATGTTCTTATTGAGGTCGATAAGTTTATTTATCCAGTAGATTTTGTTGTCCTTGATACCCAACCTGTCCCTGACCCAGAGAATCAGATACCTGTGATATTAGGTCGCCCGTTTTTAGCTACATCTAATGCGATTATTAACCGTCAAAATGGTATTATGAACTTATCTTTTGGTAATATGACTATTGAGATGAATATTTTTAACATTAGTAAGCAACCACCTGAGTTAGATGACCCGTGCATTGAAGAGGTGAATATGATAGGAACATTAGTTCAGGAGTCATTACCAAACACTTTGTTAGAAGATCCATTCGAGAAATGCCTAGCCCACTTTGGGCTTGATTTTGACGACGATAGTGTGACTAATAAGGTGAATGCTTTGTTAGATTCAACCCCTTTGATAGACACTAGTAATGGATGGAAACCTAATTTTGAACCACTACCAGTTCCTAATTCTACCCTAATTCCTTCTTTAGAAGAGCCTCCTAAGTTGGACCTTAAACAACTACCAGATACTATGAAGTATGTGATTTAGTCCTATCTGAGACTTTTCCTGTGATTGTAGCATCCAACTTAGATAGTAACCAGGAAAGTAGGCTAGTGACTGTGCTTCAAGACTAGAAGGAAGCTTTAGGGTGGACCATAGCAGACAATAACGGTATAATTCCTACTGTTTGTATGCATCAGATTCATTTAGAGGATGATACTAAACTATCTAGGGAGATACAACGTCGAATTAACCCTAACATGAAAGAAGTAGTTCGAACTGAGGTACTTAAGTTGTTAGATGCGGGTATTATCTAACCTATCTCAGACAGTAAGTGGGTCAGCCCCGTTCAGGTTGTTCCCGAAAAATCAGGTATCACTGTAGTCCAAAATGATAACAATCAACCCGAGTGACCACGGGGTGACGTGTTTGTATTGACTATAGAAAACTGAACAAGGTCACAAGGAAGGACCACTTTCCCCTTCCTTTTATCGACTAAATGCTTGAGAGATTAGCTGGACATAGCCATTATTGCTTGCTAGATGGTTTTTCTGGTTATAATCAGATTGTTATTGCCCCAGAAGACCAAGAGAAAACTACTTTTACCTGTCCCTTTGGTACCTTTGCGTATAGACGCATGCCTTTCGGGTTGTGTAATGCACCCGCTACTTTTCAGTGTTGTATGATGAACATATTTTCTGATATGGTAGAACGGTTTTTAGAGGTCTTTATGGATGATTTTTCAGTATTTGGGTCATCTTTCGATGAATGTTTGCATCATTCGACATTAGTGTTGACTAGGTGTAAGGAAAAGAATTTAGTGCTTAATTGGGAAAAATGCCATTTCATGGTTCGATCAAGAATTGTTTTAGGGCATATCGTATCTTCTAAGGGTATAGAGGTAGACAAAGCCAAAGTTGACCGTATTAAGACTTTACAGGTCCCCAAAATTGTACGAGATGTTAGGTCCTTCTTAGGGCATGCAGGTTTTTATCGTCGATTCATTAAGGATTTTAGCTTGATTTCTAGACCTCTTTGTAATTTGCTTGCAAAATATGTTAAGTTTGTCTTTGATGATGCTTGTTTAAGGGCTTTTGAGAACCTTGAGACTTTACTCACTACCGTGCCCATAGTCCAGACACCTAACTAGAACCTACCCTTTGAGATAATGTGTGATGCTTCAGATTATGCTATTGGTGTTATGTTAGGTCAGCGAGAGAACAAATTACTTCATGTGATTTACTATGCTAGCAAAACCCTGAATGATGCCCAACTGAACTACACCACGGCAGAGAAGGAACTGTTAGCCATTGTTTTTTCCTTAGACAAGTTTAGATCATATCTCTTAGGTTCTAAGGTTATAGTCTTTACCGATCATGCTGCTTTGAAGTACCTTCTGTCTAAAAAGGACACTAAACCTAGATTGATTAGATGGATCCTTTTGTTACAAGAATTCTCACTAGAAATTAGAGACAAAATTTTGCAGAAAATGTAGTAGCAGACCACTTGTCTAGACTTGTTTTGGATTCCCCTGATGATTTTCCTCATGTGAGGGATAACTTTCCTGATGAACAACTATTTGTTGTTTCCCAATCACCTTGGTTTGCGAATATAGTGAATTATCTTTTTACTGGTCGAATGCCTCAACACTGAGGTAAACAAGATCGTTCTAGGTTTTTAGCTGAGGTGAAGCATTTCTTTTGGGACGATCCTTACTTGTTTAAGTATTGTCCAGACCAGATTATTAGGAGATGTATACATGAGATTGACAAGTCCAGTATTATTTCCTTTTGTCATGATCATGCTTGTGGGGGTCACTTTAATGCTAAGAAGACTGCTATAACATATTTGTACGTTTGTATGTTTTTGAATGATAACATATTTGTACGTTTTGGTACACCGCGAGCTATTAGTGATGGAGGGTCACACTTTTGTAATCGACCGTTTAAGATTTTAATGAAGAAATATGGTATTACCACAAAGTAGCTACCCTATATCACCCACAGACTAGTGGTCAAGTAGAGGTTTCCAACAGAGAGATAAAACGTATTCTAGAGAAAACAGTTAATCCTAATAGGAAAGACTGGTCGTTGAGGCTTATTGATGCCTTATGGGATTATTGTACCGCGTTTAAGACCCCCATTGGAATGTCACCCTATCGTCTAGTTTTTGGCAAGGCATGTCACCTGCCCTTCGAGTTAGAACATATAGCATATTGGGCTGTAAGCAGTTTAATTTTTCACTTGACAAAGAAGGAGCTCACAGGAAGCTCCAGCTCAATGAGTTGGAAGAGATTCAGAAAGATGCATATGATAGTGCTAGGGAGTATAAGAACAAAATGAAACTTGTGCATGATAGAAATATTTTAAGAAAGTTATTTTCTCCAAGTTAAAAAGTTCTTCTGTATGATACTTGTTTGCATCTATTCCCAGGGAAGTTACGCTCTCGGTGGACCGGTCCTTTTGTTGTTCGCACTATCTTTCCTCATGGTGATATTGAGATTGAGACTCAAGATGGTAGAAATCCTTTCAAGGTTAACAGTGATGTTGAGGAGGTCCCTCTGGAGGACCCTGCTTACTCTGATTGACCATCAGGGTTGTTTTTGTATATTAGTAGATTTTTTAGGTTGTTAGGTTTTTATATTTTTATTTTATTCTCCATAGAAGGATTGCTACGCTTCACTCAAGTACTATCTTTTTGACTTACCTCTTTGTTCCTCTTTTTACTTATCTATTGGTACTGCTCTTTATTTTGAAACATTGAGGACACTGTTTGATTTAAGTTTGGGGGTAAGGGAGAAACTTTTTAGTGCAATAATAAAAACTCCAAAGTTTAGAAGCTTGTGAATAATTCAGGATGACACTAACCATTCTAGGTAGATGGAAACTTAGCTCTTTTTCTATAGGAATTGGTGTGCCCAGTGAAATGGTCTATTCATAAAAGGACAGAGTTTAGGTGTTAGAAATAACATGATAGTTGTCACCATATCTCGGAGTCTTTCTCAACCTTATCACTTTCTGTTTTTATTTTTGCAATTTGTGTTTCTCTAAGTGATTTGGTGGGGCCCAATATCGAATTGTTATCGTCGCCAGGATGAAATAGAGTGTTGAGATCAAGCCCCATTTTTAGTTCTATTCAAAAAAAAAACAAACAAAAAAAAAACGAGTATTGACACTTTTATAGCAATATGTGTGTGTTCTCCCTGTCTCCGCCGCCTAAGCAAGCGTGGAATGCAGGATCCATTGGAACTATCATGTAAGACGCTGATAAGGACCATGCGCTTGGATTCAATTCGATCCAATCATGTTTTCAGTACATTTATAAGTGTTTTTATTTCAATAAATCAATCGCTGGAACCCTTGTATATACCAGTTGAATCGATATTAGTATAATGATTAAGACCAGTGGGAGCGTATCTCAATCTATTAGGATTCATCTTGGCACTGACCTTCAGACAGATATGGGAAACACCGTTCACCTTAGTCAACACACACAAACTTCATTTTGTCTATTTCCATCTTCTAAATCTATTCATGTGATTGAACTTTGATAGATTCTGAGTATTGTGGTTGAACAACTATCTAAGTAGAGCTTTGTTTTCTTATATATGAATTTTAGTATGCTTGAGTAAAAACTCGTATACAACAATTGGAATCATACAGGGTAATGATTCACATAGCCGAAGAATTTAGTATGCCAACTAAATAGCTTGTTTAGTGTCTATCCTCAATCATTCACGAGTAGCTAAAATTTGGAGTAAAGGTTTTGTGGGTATACCTCTTGTAAACCCTCAGGAGACAAAACTCGTCCACGAGGGACACCTAGGGGTTTAAAGGCTTATTACATATGCTAAATGTAGTCGTGATTCCTGCGAAAGTGAGTTAGGATTTTATTTTCTAGATTAGATTTGCTCGGGGACTAGCAAATAGTAAGTTTGGGGGTATTTGATAGACACATTTTTGTGTCTAAATTGCGCTCGATTATCTATTTTGATAGTGTTCGATTTTGTACTTATTATGGCTTTTTATGTCTTTGTAGGCATTTTTGAAGAAATAAATAATTTGGGAAAAATCGGCTCGAAAAGTGATAAAGGCACCCGAAAAATTACTAAAGGCACCTAGCAAAATTGATAAATGCACCCACAAGTTGGATTGGGGGCACCTCCCTTTTGAATTTGAAACCGAAAATGGCGGGAAGAAGTATTGTTACGTGAGAAAACTCATGTGAGTTGGTTTGTACGTGTTTTTAGTGATTTGGGGTAATTGTAATTCACCCAAGTGAAGTTAATCAACCAAAATATCACCAACACACGTCAACAGAGTGTTTTAGCCGTAAAAATTGGCCACATGAATGAATCTGGACGGAAAAAAGGTGTTCTTCTCTGTTTCAGATATCACAAGATTTGAGAGTGATTTGGACTTGTTCTTTGAGTCCTTATCGGTTAGAAAGGGTCTCTAGGGTTTACTAACCCTATAAATACCAAATAGAATCGAAGAGAAAGCTATCGGGAGTAGCCGCGGCAAAGAAAAAAATTCCAGGAAAAACCCGAGTTCTGCTGGTGAAGAAGAAGGTGAAGAACATAAGTCTCCAGAGGAGTGTCGCTGATATTGTCGCTGACGCAGCCCTCAAGCAGTCTTATTTCTGAAGCACTACAAGTCCGTTCTTTTCTCCTGTTCCCCTTTCCTTCTTCTGTAACACAGAGAACACTTCTCTGTAACGCTTATAAGCGTCTCCGTTCTCCTGTGTTACTATTATTTCACCATTGTAAGAACTTTTTGAGCTATGAAATATATTTTTGAGGGTTTTTCCTATACAATGAGCTAATCATCATCACTGGGGCGATGGAGGAAGCTATTCTCCAATAATTAAGTGGTAACTTCTATTTTAACTATTAGTTACAATTCTTTTATTATTAATTGCTTTGAATTAAATTGAAAAAAAATCTTTTTTCTTAAATAATTGTGTTTTCTTTTGATGGGTCATGCTTATTTTTAAACTTTTGATGTCTCATGCTTTCGATTTATAATTATTCTTTCAAAAACCTAATTTTGGATAATTAGAATAACTTGAATACATGATTGTAAGATTTTATCACTTGAAATATTGGTTAATGGTGGAATCTTAGCCCTAGTTCTTCCCATCAATTTTAAATCAACTTTGTTTCAATTTTCTTTATTTTTAGTCATTAAAATTAGGTCTAGAAATCGAATTTTCACAAGTCTGAGAATCAAACCCTTTTTACCACTATTTTAAAATCACATTAGTTTTACTGTTAGGTTCTTGACCAGAGCCAGCTATAAGTTGCCCTGAATGTCTTTAAATTTTTTCAATGTGCTCGGAATTACACAAATAAAACACTGATACTCTTTCATAATAATTTTCATTGAAGGAAAGAACATTGCAATGAGGGAAAAAATTAACGTGGATCATCACACTACACTTAAATGACGATGTTGAAATTCGAAACATTTTCTTTCATGACCTTATAACATTCATCATGGTTGAAATTTTCCCCACTGATTTCATATATCGTTGAAGAGCCATAGCTCTCTGAAAAATAATCCAATAATAAGTTAGAATGTTGTATTCAAAATGGTTCTTTTTTAGACAACTTATTGAGATATACTTACTCGTCTCGCACTTGACATCCGAGGATAAGTTTCTTTCAAGTAATCCAATTCCCTTCTCATAAAATCACATTTGTCATACGTCATTTCGGAACTTGCCTTGTTTCAATTGATTTTTTTTCCTCCTCTATTGCCGTCTAACGAAACAAAAACCCAAAATACACGGTTCCAAAAGGTAGCCATGGTTTAAGAAGTGTTCATGTTTTGAATTGAATCATAGTTTATGACTCTCACCCATGCGCGAACTATAGTAACATCTTCCCCGGTGCTGAAAATAGAAGCCATGTTTGAGTTTTTTTTGGATTATTAATAAATGAAATTAAAATTGAGAAGTATGAGGATAATTTTGGAGAGAAAACTTCCTTTATATATAGATGAAAGACCGAACGGCTATTTTTTTTGAAAAATATGGTCGTTGGGAGAATATGTATTGTTCAACAAAAGCAACCTACGGATGGGAAACGGGTGTATCGGCCTAGCCGTAGATACACCAAATGGGTATTTTGGTTAGTGTTTTTAGATTTTCAGTCGTAAGCCTGACTCAAATTATTGATTTCTACGCTTACGTCTAGGATTCCTGGTCGTAAACTAAAGTCACGGTCTTTTACGGTTGGGTAATGTTCTGGAGCTATCCGTAGGAGACCATGAATTTTAATGTACGTGTTTTACATTTAGGTTTTGTCAATGATGTCCTAGCCATAAGTTACCCTGAGTTGAGTTTTTTCAGCTCTGTTAACCATGAAAAATATTACCATAAAAAAAACACAAGTCATTCATTCAAGCTAAATTAAGAAATTCATCTTCATAATAAAAAAAAAAGAAATCTATCCATCCAAAACCATAACCAACCACACTATGACAAAGTCTTAGATAACAAAAGATGAAAATATTAAGGTGAAGCAACCACGTTACCCATTCATCCACTATGATCAACATTCTCTTGAACATCCTCGCCAGATAATGATAAACATCCAGGCCTCCTTTTTGAACACCTTTGATTGTCAGGTTTGGTTATTTCTTTAAGCCCTTGTAAAATTTTCATTGCTTTTCAGCGCTCAACAGCTCCCAACACCAATGAAATGGCTTAAGTCCTTGACCAACTAGTTAGCTCGATTCCTAAAAATGTTACAAACAAGCAAAAGCTGGGAAAAATTAGATTAACAATTATATTTACGGCTAGGATAAGCTACACGGCCCGACCGTGACTAAGTTTACGATTTGGAATGTTACGATGTCCCAACCGTAAGAATGGCATGAATACCCAAGTTCTCTACAAATCCAGGTCAACTTACGACTAGGAAAACAAACCGTAAATAACCATTTACGGTTAGGGGACCAAATAATTTCAAACGTAAAATAAGACTACGGTTGGAGGTTCCTATTTTCCCAACCATAATGAATAATTTACAATGGGGAAATGTGGTCGACCTAGCCATATACAGTTAAGAAAAATAAAAAAAAATAAACCCTAACTTCATCAATTAACCAACTTATTCAATCAAAACCTAATATAAACGAAGGTTTTTTTTATTCTTACCTAATAGAACAACTATACCTGTTCCAGATTCAGTCGATTGTGGACTCAAACTAATTCGGCATAATCTTATAACTCTTGACCTGTTCATCTTCAACTCAGCATGATTTTTTTTTTATAATCAACAAAGAAGAATAATCGACAGTTTAGGGTTCTTTTGGTTTTTTAAAAGAATAAGAGAGAAATAAAGGGAGTGATTTAGGTTGTACAATTAAAGAGCCTACGACTTTTTTTATTACTTTTTTAGATTTTAATCATATTTAGGTTATTATGGAGGAAGGGGTAGGATTGTAATAATACTAATCAAAGGGTGTACGAGACTTTTAACTAGATGAGATTCCCCATATCTAGATTTTGGACATTTTAATTTATTGCATTCCTCAAAAGTTTTGGGATGTAGGCCCAATAATAGGGTTCGAAAAAAGGAGCAAAACAGGGTACTCAAGTAATGATAACATACACAAAGAGAAGAAAGATCAATGGGGTTATAATAAACGACAAAGGAGCTGGCAAGTCTATAAACATAAGGAGTATACTAATTTGTACATAGTATGTTAGTTATTGTGCAGAGGTTATCAAACTGCAATTTTGAAAATTATATGTTTTGGAAAAAAAATACAAACATTTTATGCCAGGCTTATTTTTCTCGTTATTTGATTTTTTTTCCTCTTTTATCTTTGATTATTCTCCATTGCCAATCTTTTTTCTTGGGTTATAGATTTTAATAGTATAAAATTAATTTTGATATAGTATTTTCGTAGTTTAGGTATTCTATATATATATACTATAAATTTTTTCTTTAGGAGTTATATTGAGTTTTGGAATTTTTGTGCTTTACCATAAATCAAGTGAGTGTTTCCTTTTTCTTTTTTTTTTGTCCAAACACATTTTTTTGAACCCTCAATTGAGGAATACTTTCACAATTTGGGGGATACTCACGGTTATATGGGGATGGATTTTGGCTAAGGTGTATTTTTTCTACATGAGATGAGGGGTAATTTCGTACACCCCTTCTTTTCCCAAAAAGAAGATTCATGATTGTAAGATTTTTCAGAAAGTCTTCTCTGATTTTTAGGTTCAATTACAAAAAGAAAACAACAATTTCTTCTCCATTTCAATTACAATCTCATTGTGGTCTTAATAGATCAATCAATAATCATTAATTTTTAGGTTCAATTACAAAAGGAAAACAACAATTTCTTCTCCATTTAGATTACAATCTTATTGTGGTCTTAATAGATCAATCAATAATCATAAATTCTTCAAATAACTCAATTTAAAATTATTTAATCAAGCTTTTCAAGTTAGTTCACCTATATGAAGTCTTTTTCTTCTGATCACATAAAATAAAGAGGAAATTTCCTCTTTACTAAAGCCATTAATGGAGATACGGCTTCAAACCCATGCTACGAAATCCTAACCCAAAGCCTAAAAACCCATCTAACAGATTCATTACAAACTTCAACCATCACCACCAACTCTTCTACGGCTAGAAAAACCCTCACCCACCAAGCTCCACCACCTATGATTCAACCTAGAAATCCCTAACCTAAACCCATAATACGCGTATTGAACAAAAACCAAATCTCTAGCGAAAACAAGAAAAAAGAATAGAAACAGTCGGCATTGTCGATTCAAATTCAAGCAATACCGACTATTAGTGACCTATGCCGATTGTGGTTGATCCAATACCGATTGTTAGTCAAGGCTTGGGGGATACTCAAGGCTAATTTAGCCATTTCAAAAATTATTTGGGTAAGGGGTTCTTTAAATTACTTCATATTATATTTTTTTTGAATATCCCCTAATTTGTGAGAGTATTCCCCAATTGAGGGTTTTTTTTTGAAGTAAAAATACAGAATTTAACCATAGTTGTTTATAATTAAAGAAGATTAAACATATATCATCATCCGAGGTGTTATCCACCCATAGTAGGTGACACTAACCCAGTACAATTAAGTATGGAGTGTAAAAGAAGTGTAATAATTTTTTAAATTACTAGCCTATAAGAGAGCGGGTCTCATTTACCCCAAAAATTTTGCATCAATCAAACAATGCTACCAAGTGTCCTCACCAGAATTGCCGCATCAATAAAAGCCTATGTCGACCAATAGAAAATGAGGATTACATCACCGTTCAACGTGAGAGCTCTACTGATCTAGGCCTTTAAGTGGAGTTATAATTACATTTGGTTACAAAAATAAATTTTTATCTTACTAAAAAACGGATTCCATTTATAAAAAATGATAAAACTGCGAGAAAAACATGAAAAAAATAATCCTAAGAAAACTCCTATAAATTAACTCTATTCTAGAAAACTAGACTAATTCCTAAAGAAAATCCTCTTGGAAAAACTTAGCTAAACTAATTCCTTAAAAAACTCCAACCATCACATAGGAGATTTAGGAAAATTCGAATATCCGCCTATTGGTGAAAATTCTAGTTTTCATTAATTGGTGAAATTCCAATTTTAAAGGTGTAAATTTTCATATTTCAATGCATACAAAACCAATCATTTTTCTTTTTGTTTTGAAAAATGGAATTTTGACATCTGTGACCTATAAAGATAAACCCTAAATAAAAAAATAATAATCATAGAATCATATGAAAAAGTTATTCATAAATCGTAAGGAAACTGTTTCACATTACAAATTAAAATGTAGATTTTGATATAAAAGAAAAAGACACGAAAAGAAATCCTAGAGACCATGAGTTTTCCACTATTTTGATGTGAAATAAAAAGGATTAACAAATATAATCTTAATTAACAACGGGGGTAACATTTTTTATGATTTTTTATGATCATCGACGTATTATCAATATTTTGTGAAATAGATATCTTTGAAATAATAGTGACTTTCAGTGCTTTGAAGGAAAAGAAGAGAAGATAAAATATACATATTGAAACGGTTTTAATGGTGCATAGTTAATTTTTTTTTGTTCGTAGAAAAGGTAATAAAGAAAAATATTAGATGTAATTAATCACAGGAAAAAATTAGAATATTTCTTCCAATTAATTTTTTAGTAAAGAAGGATGATAAAGGATATTTTAACCATGTCAAAATGTGATAATGCAAAATAACTCAAACCTTATGATTTTATAGTGATAAAATATTATATTATAGGTTTAAATGTATACCATCTCTAAATGTATACCATCTCAACGACGTGTTTCTGTAATTAGGTTCCCTAGAAATTTTCACTTCAAAAATAAAGGTACGAGTCAAACAAAGATACTTTCCAAAACTTTTAAACACTACAAGGTTAATTAGCAGAGTCAAATTTACAATATTAGATAGTGTCTCGTATTGTTTTCCATTATTAAAATTGATACTAATTTTGAAAATATTCGAGATATTTATTAGGTTCTATACCCTATATAAATTAAGGTTTAACAAAATAAAAATAATACATTCTATTATAAATTAATCTTTTTTTCAAAAATATTTATAGCGGTGAAGAATTTGGTGCTGATAAGTTCTTAACACAGATTACTGGTATCGCCACCTAGTGACTTTATCACCGTACTATAATGATATCGTCTTTTTTTTAGTATTATTGCACTGGAAACTAATTTCTCATGCATTAAAAAGAACATGTCACTTACAACAAAAGATTATTAATGTAGCACAGAAAGCAGATAATCTTGTTGCAGATGTAATTAATTTAATTTATTAAATTTTAACTTATATACAGGTGTAGATGGTGGATTTTTGAAAAAAGATAAAATAGTAAAATCATCTCTATCCAGCAGTAAAATCAAAGAAATAATAGATTTGTATATGCTACTGACCCGACATCAAAAGCATAAAATTCATATTTTATATTCCGCAAAAGAGTTGAAATATCGAACGCTCAGGCATCTCACACTGATCATGTACTCTCTCTAAGAATATACATATGATATTAGAGTCTCACCCGGATGAAATATTCTACATACAACATTGGTACTATACAACTCAGTGCTTACTCCTCTACAATGATAGGGCATCTCCTAGATGAATTAATCACTAGTATAGATCAACATTGTCCTCATAATATTACTGGTGTTGATTACAACTCTTTCCCAGATGATCTCTAACTATACAGAATATACACCCAGAACATATTTTTGTTCCCGAGTGGATGCCAATGCTCCTAGATAGATTACCTACTAGTATAGAGCAACTTGATTCCTCTTTATATTCCCCGGTTGAATTTATAGATGACTTTACATCAATACTCAAATCTTAAATGAATAATATTGATTTATCATAATGCATAACAAGGTGTGCACGGATGCACTAAGTCGAAACGTCAAATCTTCGTGTATGCACTAAGTCACTGTCACGCCAAATGCAAGGTTAAAGCTCCAATAATGATTGGTCGAGCTTCCATAACACATTTCCAATGTTGGTCGCATTAAAAATCCCAATATTTGTCGAAATATAACAAGACCCTAACATTCATTAATATCCAATTTCTGATATATCATCATAATCACTCTTCCAAAACGTGGCAATTGGTATAGAATGAGGAAAAATATTCTCAACAACATATGTTCCCCTATGTGCCTAATACAACATACTAAAAGGTCATCTCATTCTGAACAACGGTCTAATATGTATGACCTAAACCCTAGACGAATTACAAGCTGAAAACTGTCATAATTTCAGTTAGAAAGTTCTTGGAAGGTTACTGTTTGATCCGTTTGACTACCGAAACGAGCTTAAACCTAAATACTTTCGCTTAAGGATGTAACCAGCAATTTCTCGATTCCGAATTGGGACTGATAATCAAAAACAGACATCGTATAAAGAATCTACAACGTTTTTACTAAAGAACGTCATTTATGAAATTTTCGGGGATAAGTGCTAGCACCCATTGATGTAAATAACAATAATGGTCTTCGAAGCAAGTCGTTTGAAGAGCAAGTCATTCAAAGAGCAAGAACTTTAAAGAGCAATGGCTTTAAATAGCAAGTAAGAGAATGACCTAAAAAAAAAGGAGTTGTGGGACCGGTGCCAACCGGCCAGCTACCTTGGCCGGTCCTCACCCTCATGTTTTTTTAGGGTTTTATTATTTTATCCAGGGTTTCCTCTTTTTATTAAAACTCTTTTGCTCCTTATACCAAATTCAAAAATTGCAAATAGCTTCAAAGACCAAATAACTGCACACAACAATATAGAATGATCTTGCAACCATCTAATGTATTAAAATACTATTATTTTAATATTTTTAAAATTTTGGTCTTCACACCAATTGGTATTCACATCAATTGGTCCTTACACCAAGTTTTCTCTCTTAAATATTACTATAAATATATATCAAAATATTGCTAGAGAGACGACAAATACACGAAGTATGGTCCCGTGACCACCAAAATCGTGTGTTCCAAATTCGTGTTTCACATACCATATCCGGTCCCACCATTGGTTGGTTATCCATCTTGGTCGGTCCTTCTTTCTCTGGGATTTTACCTCTTCTCTAGTCGGTCTCTTTACTAGTCCCTTATCTGCCATTTGGTTCATCTGCCATATTAGGCTTCTTTATTGCTTAATCAATTAGAGAGCATAATTTAATTGGTCATGCTACCAATAATTAAAACAGTCTTGGTTTCTCTACTTTGTCAATCGAACAAAAGATAGAAAGACCAAACTAAGTATTTTAGCGCTCACACGAATTTGCGCTCGCGTGAGTGACTTGATGCTCATACAACTTGGTGCTCATACGGATTTGCTTGACATATCCAAACATTGTAAAATTTACGCTTATATTGGTCGTTGATGATCCAACAATCTCATCAAATCTACACTTACTAATCCAACAAAATCATTAAAGTATCATTGCTGCTTCAGCTGACAAAATGACATGCCATAACTACCAACGTCAATATCGATCAGACTCTTTACTTCTACGATATATTAAGTATCACTGCTTGTTTCAGCACGTAACTGATGCTTCATCATCAATGAGTCAACATGCGAGACTCATCAATATGCTAAGACTGACAGTCTAGCTAGGTCAACATCTGACCAATTAATACACGTCTATAAAGTAGACTCAACCATGCTCGAAAAATCAATTATGTCACATTGGGAATATTCACTAGGATTTTGGTCTGGCGGCCAACAACATGTGCGGTGTAACAGTACACCCACGACACGAAAGTATAAAAGTCGTGTCGGCTTTTGAAAGAGTGAATGGAATAGTGGTCGTACAACTGTCAAGTCCCACTAACACGATGTAGTCGGTTTTCACCATGATTTCCACTTTTTTATTCTTCCACTTCTGTGCACCTGTCACCACTTACGAGATCAATGTGTTAACTTCCACTGTTATAAATAGGCTCTTTAACCTATCGACAAGAACATGATATTTTTATCTCACAAACACTTGAATGATCACAGAGCTATCATCTTAGAGATTCTCAGAAAACTCACTTTCGTCTTCACAGCAGTTCAACATATCTCATCATCATTGACATTCAGTCTCGTTGATCTCAATACCTCCTGTGCTTCCTTCCCTATAGATCAACCCTTCTCCTTCCTTTGTGATCAAAACGAAATTGGAACTATCACTTCTTGATTTAGGCCAATTTCGTACAGATTGATCTCTCGAATCTTAAAAGTACTTATGTAGTACAAATGTTTGGTGTTTAAACGATTTGATCTTTGAACGACTTGGTTCAACTGGCAACAGCCTGCTCCATCACTTTTTCCTTTTTTACCTTTTAATTGTTTTTACCTACAAGCAACAAGTATACAAATTAACAAGATCAAAGAATGTATATGTAGCTTTTAACGAAGTTGCAAATTATCTAGCAAGAAATGGTAGGACAAGTAGAATGTCAAATTCGTGGTTTTTTAAATTTCTTAAAATCTCTTATTAGAGAGGAATTTGATGTAATATTTTAGTTTTTTCAAAATAAAATCATCTTTCTTATTAAAAATAAATAAATCATATCCATACAACAATGCTAGATAAACCTTGCCACAATATGAGACTTCATTGGTGTTGGTTATTTTCAGAAGTGTTGCATTTTGTTTGCTGCTATGACGGGGGTTTTTGGAGGCCACCGGTCCCCCCTTCCCCCTCCGGGTCTAGGGGGCAGTGCCTCCTAGAAGAGTGTGAGATAGCGTGTCGTCCCGAAAAGGTACATCCCTTAACAAAACCTAATTCGATTTTGGTTTTCCCAATAGCCACAAATGATGTCTATTAGAGGTACTTGTTGGTGATGAAAAAAGCATCTCGAACGGATGCAAATATCCTGTAAGTAGTGATGAATTAGTTTATCATTCAATCACATCAAAACTTGTTTTCTCTTTTTTCTAAGCATTATCAAAAAAAATTTAGTGTATATTTTTAGTTGAATTAAGGGATATAAATCTTGAATTCAATTACGTTACTAAAAGATTTTATTATATCCTAAAAACATTATTTTAAATACCCATTCATACTCGTCGATTGTTTGGGAAAGGCCAAATTAAACAGAATTTTGTTATACTTTTAACTCAAGGCTCAATTAAGATTCTTTAGCGGATTGGATCATTCATTCACAAGAAACATGCACTCATAAGAGGGCCAAATGCAGTATCAGTATCAGTATCAGTATCACTGCTAACAATCATAGGGCATGAATATACCAAGTAACGACAAGAGGCATGCACCAGTAAGATGGACAAATGCAGTATCAGTATCGATGCTAGTAACCATAGGGCATCAATATACTAAGTAACGAAAACCAAATTAATATATGATTTTTTTTTATGCATAATTAATATATGGATATATTTAATAGTTTTTTTTATGAAGATAGACTCCAAGTATCCATGAATCGTCCTATATATAGATAGAGACATATAACGAAATACTGTTGCTTATAGACTTGGATCCCAGCGCTTCATACATTTCTGAGTCAAGCTTTTCATCTCCTTTATAAAAGGCAAGATAAAAACACTTATAATGGCAGCAAAAATCATCTTGGATTCTTCACATAGTCTCATTCTCGCCATCTTCATCTTCTATATTTACATCTCTGGTTCCACTTCTGCTGCCATGCACTATGGCAAACTCAATCAGTACAAACCTTGTAAGAACTTAGTTTTATATTTCCATAACATTATCTACAACGGTCAAAATGCAGCAAATGCGACGTCCGCAATTGTAGCAGCTCCTCAAGGAGGTAATATGAGGATTTTAGCTGGTCAATTTCATTTCGGAAATATTGCAGTTTTTGATGATCCAATTACTTTAGACAACAATTTACATCTCCACCAGTCGGCCGAGCACAAGGATTTTACATATATGACACAAAGAATACTTACACTGCTTGGTTAGGATTTTCTTTCGTTCTCAATTCTACTGATCATCAAGGCACTATAACTTTCATTGGAGCCGATCCTTTAATGAACAAAACTAGGGATATATCGGTGGTTGGTGGTACAGGTGATTTCTTCATGGCTCGTGGGATTGCCACAATAATGACCGATGCTTTTGAAGGTGAGGTATATTTTCGACTAAGGGTGGAAATTAATTTGTACGAGTGTTGGTAAATAGTAAGTGAAAACTTTTCGAATACGTACAATTGATAAGCCAGTAACGAATATGTTGGGATTGTTGTAATGCATGTTTCATTATATTAAGAGCAACTTTATCTTGATTAGCAATCTGATTGATAAGTACCTGAACAAGTTGCATATCATGTAAGAACTGAATTTATAAATAAAAAGTGGGTTTTAATTTTCTTAATTTTCTTAATTTTCTTTTTCATTATTAGTATTCCCAATTATCAAAAATAGCAGTTTTGTTAACTAAACTGGATAATTTTATTAGGTAATTAAAGACAGCACAGAACGGGCGCATCGTGACTCGACCTAAATGAACCATATTCATCCGACTAGATTACAATACAAGCATTAGCGCTCAAAATGTCTCCAGTACCCGTTACAGCACTGTCTACAATAACTTGGGATGAGTGTTGAACTTTTTTGCGACCATTGTTAAAATTACGATGCAGAAGGAGTGTCAATATTTTGAGCAGTTACCAGTTTTTTTCTTGACTAAACTGACTCGTCTAAATTTGAGTTATCTGGATCTAACTCAATACATTTGAATTTGACTCATTACGACTGACACAAAAATAAAAAAACAATAGAGTTATTGAAGAAAAATTATTCAATTGAGATATGTGCCAACGAATCAGGTAAAATGTTATCTGACTCAAATAGTTCCGAATTAGATATAGAAGCTGAGTAAGATCTCGAGTCAAACATCAGAAAAATAAAAAAACAAACAATCTGACGTCTGACTTGGATCGAGTCAAATGTCGAGTTAGATCCAAGCAAACATGGTGATAGTTTGCAACCCGGTAATTATAAACCATATGAATTATGGTGTGGCTGTAATCCATACAAATCCTGTTACATACTCAAAGCATCCCTCTCATCAGATTATCCTTGCGCGTATCAAAATGAAAATCCTGCAGTACTGCCTAATTTACAAGGCCTGTTTTTATCGTGTAAATCCTCGTAGTTACCAAATGATAGGTAAGAGCTAGCAAGAATGGGGATGCTAGCAAAAGGAGGCAAGAGCTTATGTAGGGTTAGCAGTCTCTCTCTCGGACCACAAAGGAAACGCACAGCCCCATCAGGCTTCAAGTACCTTCCACATGAGGTCATTTCCAATACAGATCTTATCTTAAGCGTTACTGGAGTCTGGACAACATGTACTCATTTCCAATAGCTAGGGTCCTGTCTACAGCTTGACCACCTTCAAAGTCGTTCAAACGATATGATGCTCAAATTCTAGAGAGAAATGGGTTCTAAACAAGAAAAAGGAAAAAACTCTCTCTATCTAAAAACTACTCAAGATTATAATTTAAGAAAAGGATTAAAATGTTACTAAAGTTTGGTGGAGACTAACATCACTCTGATGTTTAACTAAAGAAAGTGACACACCACCTACTTCTAGTACACAGTACTAACTACTAAAGAGGTCGATAACTCAGTTGGTTAACAACATTGTACTCTATAATCTTGAGCCTTTAATTACAATGCAATGTGTTGCCTAGTGTTTAAATGGAAAAACCCTACCCTCAAGTATCATAGATTTATCATGCATGGTCCATACTGTAGGCTTTGAATTTAGAGGCCTAAACATATTCGTTTTGAACCCCCGATCCTAAATAAGATAAAATCAATTGATTTTTTCTCTTTTTTGAAGCATAGATAAATTAAATTAAAACTAAAAATATATTGTATGTGGATAGATTACTCTGATAGAGTCATTGAATACAATTTGGTCTGGAAAAATAAAGACTACATATTCTTGGGTTATTATTCGTATGATCCTTGTTTTCTTTAATGCAATGCAATGAATTAAACAACAACATTTGATGTTCTATATATTCTAATTTATGTAATGTGGTAAAATTTATTAATGAAAATAATACTTTTTTTGTTATACTCGATTTTGGCATTCTATTTTTCATTAATGACACTATCTTTTGAGCCATTGGATCTCAACGGATATTTATTCGAAAAATTTATTTTATCAACCGTTCTTTTAAAAATGTCCCCATAAATTTGCTTCTTATACACCAAACAACACCAAAATCTATCATTTCTGCTCTCCATCTCCTGTCAACTCAACCCATGAAAAGAATACCTTCAAGTACTAAGGCTAGCTATGATTTTGAAGAAGATTTAGTTATCATTAAAATTTGGGTCACTCAAATAATTCGTTCAGATATCCAGCAAGAAATATGTCCAAGTGATACCTTCTAGAACTGAGTGAAGCCCTATTATAAAGAGATTATGGAAATTCTCGCCGGAGGACAGTGTAAAACATACATGATATGTATTAAGTAATCGAAGAAGGAGTAACGGATTTTATAGCCCTTCGGACCGGCATTTCACCAAGTGCAGTTGTCCTGAATCAATGACAATTAAAATACTTGTAAATCTTTATCCGGTTACTTTTTGATATTTTTGTTTATTTATCTTCTAACTAATAAACACTAAAATTATTTATTTATTTATTTATTTTTGCTACACGAAAGATTCGCACAAATTAACTACTCTCAGCTTAAAGGAAGAGATTTTGAAATCATAAAAGCTATCAGTATTTAAAGACAAAGTTCCCTGACTTAGTTTCAGAACTAAAACTTAATCTTCCTCCCGAAGGTTCCAATGAAGATAGAGACCATTTATAGTAGATTTAGCTGGTACATCTTTCTGTAAACTTTCACGAGACACAACTCATCCACTAAGACCGCTTACTTGTTTAAAGACTTGTTGCATATGTTAAGTGTTACCGTGATTCATACAAAAGTGAGTTAGGGTTTACAATTAGGATAGGTTCGTTGCTTAAGTTTTTATATTTATTCTCAATGTACTTTAATAACATATCCTAAATTGTTTAATAAGACTAAATTACAAACCACATTACATCATATTCATAAAATCCGAATTCGAACTCTTAATTAAACTAAAACATAATGACACTTGATTAGTTTATTCCACCAAATGACACATAGGAAATTTCCAGAAATATTTTCCATTTGAGTCTTTGGTTCCAGAAGTGCGGATTTAATACCCCGATTTTGCAGGTAGGATTCGGAGATTTGGGCTTGAATATATTCCGGAGCCGAGGAAGGCTCCAATTTAAGGTAGTGGTATTGTAGTACCCCAATTCGGAAGGTAGGGTTCGTCGAATGGAATATAAGTAATGGTTTGTCCTTTCCTAACACCGAGGCTTTTTCAGCATATTTGGCTCCAGAGTTGGTAAAAAGCTTTGTAGTTAAGCGTGCTCGGACGAGAGCAATTCAGGGATAGGTGACCTCCCGGGAAACTGCTGCTGGATGACCGCATCGGTGCCCGTAGAAAACCCCGCACTGCCGGATGACCACAGTGGCTAAGTGGGGACAATATCAGTGGAAGGTCGGGTCATTACAACGGATTTCCGTTTAAGTGTTACAATTAGGGTTTTAGCTTTCAATCATTATGCTTGGAAAATGTTCTTTTTGTGATCTTCTGAGCAATATTATTTTCACTTTAACTTCTTCAATTTTCTTTTAATTTTAAAAATTTTGCACAATTCTTCTACCTTTTAATATTTTTTAGCATTGACAACCTCATCCAGCAATTTTGCTTCTTCAAGATAGTTAGGATATTGACATTGCAAATGCCTGACTTTTTTTTGTTGTGATTCAATAACCACTATTTTGATACCAAAACAACCTATTTGTGGACACTTAAAATATGAAAAAGAGAGGGTACCTAGAACACCACTATAGATAATGGAATTTTGACAAAGGAAAAAATTGTGAATTTATTTCTTTCCCATATCAAAAATATCGAGTTTACAAATTTATTTATGTCCCATATATCTGAAAAACGGAGCCTGGATTTGTATATCACATTTCGCAAGAAAGTTGAGAATACAAATTCTATTAATAGCTATATAAGCACTCCATTCTGATCTTACAACCTTTCTATAAATTTATGTATATATATAATATCAGGGCTTCACCTAGCCTGGATGAACTTTTGATATTCTGCGTATATATGCAATTTGAACTTATGCCAAGTGCAATAATTCCTAGCAGAATTATTTCACTTCAAGTATCAACGGCCGTAACTTGACTAAAATACAGAATTTGCTCAAAAGTGCCTAAAACCTTAGTACGCACGGTGCTGGGCCTAGCGCCAATACCTAGAAGCACAGTTCTAGCCTCTGCCGCGTCTCCAGGAGCACAACGCCAGCCTCACTAGCATCCCAGAGCATAACAACGAACCTCTCTAGTCTCTAAGAACACAACACCAAGCCTTTATAATCTCCAAAAGCACAACACAGACCTACCGCATGCACCTAAACTTAGCAGCTTCAGACTTTGTGCACCTAGGCTTAGCAGCTCCAGCCTTCGCGCACCTAGCCTTGTCTTGCATGATCTTGTCCTCGAGAATCCCTTGTATGAGCTTGTCCTCGATCATCCCTTGTATGAGCTTGTCCATGAAAGACCTTGAATTCCGAGTTAGTGCCACTTCCAGGTTTGTCGATTCCATGCTTATGTCATTTTCAAGCCTGCGCACTTCCAGGCTTGCCACTTCCAAGCTTGTGACATTTCCAAACTTGCACACTTCCAGGCTTACCACTTCCAAGCCCGCGTACTTCCAGTTTTGCCACTTTCATGCTCGTGCCACTTTAGAGCCTCCGTGTAATTCCAAGCTCGTGCCATTTCCAAGCATGCACACTTCCAGGCTTGCCAAATACAATTTTGTGCCACTCAAGCATGCACCTTTTTAGGATTGCAACTTCCAAGCTTGTGCCACTTCCAAGCATGCACACCTCTTGGCTTGCCACTTCCAAGCATGCGCACTTCCAGGCTTACCACTTCCAAGCATGCATATTTTCAGGCTTGCCACTTCCAAGCCTGCGCATTTCCAGGCTTGCTAGTTCCAAACTTGTGCCACTTTCAAGTCTGTGCACTTCAAGGCTTGCTATTTCCAAGCTTGTGCCATTTCCAAACATGTACACTTCAATGCTTGCCAATTCCAATCTTGTACCATTTCCAAGCCTGCGTGCTTCCAGACTTGTGCCATTTTCAAGCTTGTGCATCCAAGCATTGAGAAACACTTGCACGACGTTGGATTAGCCCTTCTGCCAGATTACTTCTTGGCGCTAGTCCAACGCTAGGGCCCGACTGTCGCAGCCTTCATGATGTTGGCCTTAGCATTCATACACGCATTCTTTGACATTCAAATGTTCCACTCGATGCCATTTGCTACTGGATTCTCCGATTTATGCACCAAGCCACTGGTTGCTAGTAATCAAGTATTTTTACTAAATGGCTAACATCTGGCATAAATAATTAACAATGGGATCACCATGCCCACAGTTAGCATTATTAGGATGTGATGCCTAGACAGTGCTAGAAAATATAACATACTTGATATACTAAGCTACTAATATACTTAGTAACCTCACTAGACTTAACACTAGTAGTCGGTTTAATCAATAAATTAGTCAAAAGATTTATTCCAATGACCCAACTATCACTTTGTTTCAAATACTACCTCTGTTTCTGGAAAAGAGTTCTATCACTTTTTTAAATTGGCCTATTTTTAGGCTAAAATGAAAAAGTGATAGTAACACTTTTCCAGAAACGGAGGGAGTATGTTATAAGGGGATACTCAATGAGTACTGGTATGGCGTCTACATCCTGTGAGGTATAATTGAATACCCACGATGAGAAGGAATTAGGTGGAACTTTACTAAATGAGGGATTAATGAATATTATGGTTACAAGAATCTTCCCAGCAATAATGGGAATGTTTTCAACCATGTTCTCCACCTCTTCATCTCTTTAACTCTTCCACTTCTTACGAGATCAAAGTTCAACACTATAAATAAATCAATTCATTTATTTCCAAGCAATCACAAGTTTATCGAAGTTCATCATACTATGATACATAATTCCATCTTCTCTACTTGAACTCTACTACAGATACTTGAATTATCCGATTAGAATTCATCAAGCTCTGATCTTATCTTTCTCTGCTTTCCTTCCTAAGACCAACACTTCTTCTTCATTGTGACCGATACAAGGCGTAAACGGCCATTTTCTTGGTTTAGGCTAACTTTGTACGATTTTGATCTCTCATATTCATTATGATTTATCTTTACACCCTTTTATTTATTTTTACTCCTAAAACAACCACCAACTTTTTTGTTCGTGAACTTGTATGGACAAATCCTTGTATAATCAATATGTATAGATCTCTATAATTAATATCCTTATTCCTAATTGTAAATCAAGGTCAACCTAGTATGTACCTGAACTGTACAAAATCCAAATTCCAGCAAGAACAAGTCTTGTAATTTATATTTCAAGACACGGATTCAACAAGAACTAGTCTTGTAGGATCTTTACAATGGAACTAAAAACTATCTAGGTTGATTAACGTATTGCTTCTGATATTTTAATTATACAGATAAATAATACTACCTCCGTTTCAGGAAAAGAGTTACTATCACTTTTTCATTTTAGCCTATTTTTAGGCTAAAATGAAAAAGTGATAGTAACTCTTTTCCTGAAACGGAGGGAGTATAATGCGGAAAAGAAATAACACAAATTTCAGACTTAGAGATCAGTTAACCATTGAATTAATGTATAGTTGCACGCACATAACGATCCATAATTCAATACTTTACCATCGGATGAAATGAATTCATGACTGCACTACATTAGAGAACAAGGAAACTTTTGAGCAATGTAGTCAATATCTGATTTCGGTTTGTCTCGATCGGGACTGAGACACTGGTACAACTTTGTATCGGAGAGATTATCGATAAAATATCGGTTTCAAATTTTATACTTGTAATATGTATATAAAAAAAATTCACGTGCTATACCTGTTAAATTATATATATATATAATATCATATTTTTTTGAAAAAACACAAATATCCTGGATTACACCGATGCGCGGATACAAAGCATTAAACCTATTGTGTGATGTTATTAATGAGTCAATCCAAATTTTATTGTGCAGCACAAATCCCATCATTGAGCATCCAGGCAATCCCAAGTTGTTACTGTAAGACTGTACCATAACTAATATTATACTCCCTCCTTTTCAAGAAAAGAGTTACTTTCTCTTTAAATTTTTGTTCCAACAAAAGAGTTACTTTCATTTTCAATATAACAAACTTTTAAAACTACCCTTATTATTTTAAGAAATGTTATTATTCTCATTATAAAGATATATGTAGTATTAAACTTTTTATTAAGGTAAATCTGGAAATAAATTATAAAAGTTACTCTCTCTCATCTTTCCTTAACAATTGTGCAAATAGGAAAAGTAACTCTTTTCCTGAAACGGAGGGAGTATTATATTATAGAGAAAGGAAAGGAAAAAAAGGCTTCCATCAGCAAACTATAAAAGAATCTTAGGGATTGATTTCATATGCTAATAGTCTTGGTGTGTAACCATTTGATACAAGGGTTAAGATTATTACACCGGATGACTGATTTTTAACGATACAAAAAATGCGGTTTAGCCGAGTGGCATATGTCTTGGTAATTTATTTCCAAATAAATACCTAAATGTAATTGATTAACTTACTTTTAACCGTCTTCTCCACTCCGTCTCTTTGTCTCTCCATCCTTCGTTTTCTTTATCTTCCTCCTTCATAACAGACTATGAGTTAACGACGATTTTCGTTCATTTACTTTCTACTAGCAACAATTTCGCAACATCTGTAAACTTAAAGAAACATAACGTCATGTAAATTCGTTATACTATTTATTTATTTTTGGTTTATTTTTAATTTGTTTTGATATTTGTTAGAAAATAGTTCTGGTGATTTTGTTTTATAGATTTGATCAATGAATGGGTTTGAACTTCTGGTGATTTTATATCCTGGCGTTTTTGAAGGCGACTTGAAAAGAATTTGGGGCGACTAATTTATACCCATCCAATAGATGTGGCTATAGGATAGCCTAATGGTAGGTAAAAATACCTATATACCCTTTCACTAATAAAAAAATACCTATATACCCTTTCACTAATAAAATATAAAAACCTAAACCGATTAGCTTCTTCTTCTCATCTTCTTCTCTTCTTTTTCTCTTCTTTTCTAACTACCGATTGTGCCTAAACCAATTCATCGTAAACCAATTCGTCGTATCATCGTAAACCAATTCATCGTTGTAATCACAATCTAAGGATGGCGTGACAAAAGAAAATAACCCGTCAAGATGATAATACTAATTGGCCAAATTTTGCCGAGAGAATAAGAAATAGAGAGATCGTTGAAGAACATAGTGAAGAAGATGAAGAACATGAAGATGATGATCTATATACGGAGACTGATTCCGACAATCAGCCTCTCCAGCACTATCTAATGGCTCCAATAAGGTAAGAGTTTACCATTATTTGTGTTTATTTTGCTTCAATCAAATGAAATCGTCAATAGAATTTCAAGGGTTTTCGATTTTTTGTCATAATCGGAGGTTTAGTGATGTGTTTTATCTACCGATTATGGTTGTGTTCTTCATTCCTCGAGAACATCGACCATAATCGGTAGTTATATTTAGTCATTAACTACCTATTGTATTCTTGTACCAAAATTTAGGCTTAATCGGTAGTTTTGTATAGGTTTAAACTCCCGATTATGAAAGTTAGTGATTCCTCAAAAACACACTACATAATCGGTAGTTAGATTTATTCATTAACTACCGATTGTCTTCATGTACCAAAATTTACGCTTAATCGGTAGTTAATTTTTTAAAAAACTACCGATTATGTTAGATGGTTTCAATCGGTAGATGGGTTATGTATTTGACTTCCGATTGTATTAATCGTTTGTTATTGTGTTTATTTGACTACCGATTATATGTGTGTCCATAGCTTAGAATTTTTTGTCTCAATTTTTATGCATAATCGGTAGATGTAGATCCCGAGCTACCGATTATGCACAATCGGTTGTTAATTTGTTTAATTGACTACCGATTATATGGCTTAGAGTTTCATGTTCCAATTTTTATGCATAATCGGTAGTAAATTTTTTTCTAAGACTACCTATTATAGAGGTTGAAAATTTTGGTAATTTGATAAGTTTTTCAATTTTGAATTTGGGGCAACATATACAATCGGTAGTAAAAAAATTTCCAAGACTACCGATTATAGAATTTGATAATGTTGGAAATTTGATAATTTTTTCAATTTTGAATTTGGGGCAACATATACAATCGATAGTCTAAGAAATTTCTAAGACTACCGATTATAGAGTTTAATAATGTTAGAAATTTGATAATTTTTTCAATTTTGAATTTGAGGCAACATATACAATCGGTAGTCTAAGAAATTTCTAAGACTACTGATTATAGAGTTTGATAATGTCGAAAATTTGATAACTTTTTCGATTTTGAATTTGGGGCAACATATACAATCGGTAGTAAAAAAAATTCTAAGACTACCGATTGTAGATTTTGATAATATTGGAAATTTACTAATTTTTTCAATTTTGAATTTGGGGCAACATATACAATCGGTAGTC
>JAJJMC010014687.1:426509-474642 GCA_023531435.1 Papaver californicum | reverse complement strand
AAAAATTTACTACCGATTATTGAGTATGAAAATGTTGGAAATTTGATATTTTTTTCAATTTTGAATTTAGGGCAACATTTACAATCGGTAGTCTAAGAAAAAATTCTACTACCGATTATACTTGTTGAGTTCAATCGGTAGTAAATACAATTTTTTTAGATCGCCGATTATGGATTATGAAAATTTTACAATTTCGAATTTGGGGCAACATCTATAATCAGTAGTAAATAAAGTTTCATAGACTACCGATTGTATAAATCGGTAGATAATGGTGATCTCGATACTTCCGATTGTTTATATTCGTACGAACTTAGTGTATATATTTTCTGTACACTCTTGTTACACCAGGCCTCAACAGTTTTTTTTTTAGAAAAAAAGAGTCGTTGGGACTCTAATCTATATAAGGAAGGTGACCTCTTCTCATTTATGCACCTCCAATACATTTTAACTCTTCAACATCGAAGTAATCATCTTCAAGATTAATGGCTCAACCGTTCACGGTAGAAGAAGATTTATCGTTATGTAGGCGTTATGTGCAATTCTATCCGAGGCGAGGAGAAGAACGTAGGAAAAATGGTGTAATCAGTATGAGTTATTTGGAGATTCTTCACGAACATTTTTGCGCTGACACCGGTAACCCCAATAACCGTAATAGAGCTGATATTTTTTGTCGATTTAATTGCATAAGTAGAGAAGTTGATCCATTTGTGAATTTAACGTATCTTGTCAATCGATATCGTTTGAGGGGTGAAACTAATGATGAAGTTATAGCGAGATCTCTCGAGGAATGACGACGATGGAAACAATCAAATTACCGTTACGAAGCTCATTTCAATATCATTAAGGTGATGGACAGATTCAATCCGTTTAAGGTTCGTCCATGCTGCTTGAGGTGAAGGGTATTATCCAAGACAGAATATGAATCACGGAATAAAGTTCTTTGGCTTCTTTC
Organism: Papaver californicum; assembly: GCA_023531435.1. NCBI lineage: Eukaryota > Viridiplantae > Streptophyta > Magnoliopsida > Ranunculales > Papaveraceae > Papaver > Papaver californicum. Next base: position 473,690 of record JAJJMC010014687.1, on the reverse strand, counting down.
ATTGAATATGTTCATTTATCTTCCGATTACAATGAAATCGGTAGATAAATTTGATCTTTAAACTACTGATTACAAAGTGCAAAATATTTAAGTTTAATTCAATTATGGATACAATCGGTAGATAAATAGGTTTTTTCAAACTGCCGATTCTAAATTGATAGATAAAAAATTTCACCAACTACCGATTGTTTAATCGGTAGTAATCATTCTTCACGATACTACCGATTATACTCTAATTTTGGCACATATGTGTGTAATCGGTAGATAGGGTACTCCATTATCTACCGATTATGGGACGTCCATGGCATTAAATGCATGCAAAAATGATTTTTTTTTGTTAACGATCACAAAATATTGCATTAATATTTGTCTATACCCAACGTTCAAAATATATGTTCAAAATCACATGATCAACTAAACTACTCACCATCCTCGGTCAAATCAATTGGGTCCTTGATAAAGTTTGTTAAACGATCCCAACATTCCATGTTGGACTCGTATTGCTTCAACCACTCCTTACAATGGTTAGTTGGGAAGAAATCCGACCACCTCCTCAATGGAGGTAATGGACAATCATCCGTTAACCTTAAACCGATAAAATGATTGTTATTAACCCATGTCATAATGATTCGTCTATCCTTGACCGACTCATCACACGCAGTCTTTGTGGGCGTAAATGTAACACTCACTCCTAAGGAAGGAGGACAGAAATAATATACCACGCAGTTCAATACATCCGCTAAAAGATACCCACATTTTGGCATTACCATCCAATACTTGGATCCGATTGTCTTCAATCCGTTTCGGAATCTTACACGAGTATATAACTCTTTGAACTCTTGTTCTCTAACATGTATATCTCTTTTTCTCATCATTTCAATATAGAATTCCTTATCCTCCAATAATTGGACGGCCATCTTATTTTTTAAATATTGACATTGGGTGATGTTCTCGATAACCGCCTCACTAAAGTCTCATATTTGTTTTGAAGCAATGTGAAAACCACAGTTGCCATCCTCATCGACATCGTCGGTGGACAAAACAAAAGGTATAATGAGTAGAGGGAGTTGTTCCAAATACTCATCGTGTATAGGTTGGGTTTGACTTAGTTGAGAAAGAATCGTAGAGACCTTAGGTTTGACTTGTCGTGAGCTTTGTCCACCTTGATCCTTCCTTGGACGGCCTCTTTTCCTTAGATCCGACAAATCTTCATACTCAGCTTCATTATGTTCATGCCTAGAAAGCTCCCGTTGACTAGATAATCATTCCTTCAAGTCCTTTCTTTAAATTGATCTCGGCTTTTCGGTATTCGGCCTACCCATCGCCTTTCCTTTCATTGGTTCTTCAACAACCTTTAGATAGGGGTGAAGGGATTCCTCTAAATGGTGCATCAATTTTTTTTTTGTCCCATTTGACGTAGAGTAACGCTCGAGTATTCGTGCAAATATTTTCGTCTCCACGAACGACGCACCATCAACCACCGGTGTGCTTGGAGTGAAAGTTAATTTCTTCCAAAAAGGATGAATATCATTAATGTCAATCACTTCAATATACCTTCCAAGCATGCGACACGGGAGTCCAATACCTATCATCGTCTTGCAATTGCAAACCGTAGTATCATCATTGTGATCTTTGTACAACTCCAATTGTTGTATCATGAAATTTATTACACACCAAGAAACTTTGTAAACTATACCCCTTAGAAGATTTTTATGTTTTAAATATACCAACGGGAATCTATGTCGACTTTTTTCCATTGAACCATAAATCTTAGTGAGGTCATGATTGGTGAACTCATGGTTTGCTTCTTGGACCGACACAACCCCATTTTGACTACCGACTAGTATTTTCTTTAATCGGCCACGGGACCCCTCTGCAATGCTTGTTGCCTCGTTCTTGAAGTTTCGATATTCATATGTCCATGCAAACACAAACTTATCCTTATGCGGTCCCAACCATTGTGTTTTGCAATACTTAACTGGTTTGGGATAGTTCTTGCCCCATTCATCCTCAAATTTTTTCAAGTTGTATTCATAAACTTCCTCCGTCATCGACCAAACTAGCTTATCCCATGCTTTTAGAAATAAAGATCACTTTATTCCATTCTCGACCCACTTTTCATCATCCAACCTTTTCTCTTCTTCTCGTTGTTTCACGGTTAGTTTACTAATACGTTCATCCTCTTCCTTCGACCTCTTGGTACCTTTGTTTCGTTTTTTAGCTTGGATATGATGTCTGCAATTGGATTTGATGTTGCATTGAATATGCCACGTACAAAGCAAATTCTGGTCTTCCAGAAATACTACCTTTATTGCATTCATCAAGGCTTGATCGGTATCCTTTACAATAACCCTTGGAAAATGATCGTCATTATAAATCGACCTTAATGTTTGCAACATCCAAATGAAACTCACATCGCTCACATCATCCATTAAATCTCACGTCATCGTAAATGTACATTTGTCCGAAGTGTGGCAACCAATGTTCAACAACGACATGTTGTACCTGTTTGTCTTGTAAGTAGCATCTATCAACAAAATTTGATGAAAGCATTGAGCCAATTGGATCATCTACGTATGTGCCAAGAAAATATGAATCACCTTACCATCCCTTTCTTCTTTCCTCAACGTGTAATTGTATTTCTCGGCTAACCACTCTGATTGTTGCATAACCATTTGACCATCCCATTCTGTCCTTTTGATCGCTGCTAGCGCCGACTTAATTGTAGACAACAAAGACAAGTAGTTGGGGTCGTCCGCCTTTATCTTAGATATGATTTACTCGCATTCATTACGTTCTTCATGGACTTCACCGTATCCATTTCCTTTGGTTTTAACTTGGCAACCATTACGTGAACAACAAGACTTTCCGAATCTTCGTGGTTGTGACGACCATTAGCAACTCTAAACATTTTCCATACTTTACCTTCCTTACCGTCGGGCTTACTGAAGATAATCTTAAATGAGCATCCAATCTTCTTTGAATTACCTCGGTATTTCCTCTCCGTATTCTTTACGTATTTACGATCCTTTCCCACGTGACTCTTTCGGTCGCCACCTCTCTCATAAATCATTTCAAATCGATCAACTCTCACGCAATTGTTTTGAACTACAACCCACATCTTCTCTTTTTCTTTGTTGATAAGTCATTCCTTTGCCTCCGCCTTAATTCCAAATGTCTTAATGTGCATATAAAAAAACAAATATCATAAGCCTAACCATGTAATATACATTCTTAGAACAAGGCAAGAGTGGGTAGGTAGCATACCAAATTATTTGTATAGTGTAGGGAAGTATCAAGACCCTCGTGTGAAACATGATTAAACCATTCAATAATCTACACAAAATATCAATGAGTTAGACAACAATAATCGGTAGATAATTATATTCTCTTACTACCGATTAACAAATAATCGGTAGTTAATTATATTGTTGTACTACCGATTATAGAAAAAAATCAAGACAAGTTCTGTACACAAAAACAAGTATAATCAGAGGTTTAATTTGTTAAACAACTACCGATTATAATGTAATCGGTAGATAACGATATACCATATACTGCCGATTATCAAGTTTGCAAAATATAAAATTTGTAGGTTGAAAGAAATTCATTTTTGGGGCGACAAATATGATCGGTAGATAATACGTATTCCTAAACTATCGATTATGCAAACAGAAATTCGAACAAAATTCAATTTGGGGATTTTGTATAATCGATAGTAAGTAATCTTCACGAGACTACCGTTTATACCATAAATTTTGCATAGTAGTGTATAATCGGTAGATATGGTACTCCATTATCTACCGATTCTGGGACGTCAATGGCATTAAATGCATGTAAAAATTAATTTTTTTTGTTACCGATCAGATACAAACGCATACAAAGTGGGTTTTTGAGCTTCTTAACACACTACCTGATTTTTTGAAGCATTATTATCTTCATTTTGATGTGATTCATCGTTTTCTCTCGCTAAATCGCCGTTTAGGTTTTCTTCCGCACCAAAATTTGGATCATCCAACAAATATCCCATATCGTCATCTCTAAACGTTATTGAACCTATGATAATATGTTCTTCATGATGTTTCTCACCTTCTTCCTCATACTCATCCATGTTTGTTATTGATTTTAGGTAAAACCTGATTTCCCCAAACTTCTTATTCTTCTTTTTCTTCCTCTCTAACACACTCTCTATTTCTTTTCTAAAACTATAACTCAAATATTTTTCTAACACTAACTATAACCAAAATTAAGTAACTAATTAACAAAAAATTAATTAACTAATTAATAAAAAATTAATTAACTAATTAATCAACACTAATACTAGTTAAACAATGATAGATTAGCCATTAAAGAAAATATATGGATAAGGGGTGTGCTGATATTACTTCTTAGTGACCTTATTTTGTTTTATTAGTTACCCCAAATTCTTTTCAAATCGCCCTTAAAAACGCCAGCTTTTATATCCTAATCAAGAACAGATAGATTTTAGGTTGTGATTGTGTTTATTTTTATTTAATTAATAAAAATTTAAATAATAAATCAATTCTGACGGAGACTAATCGATTTTGGACGATCAGACCGATCCGATCCAAATTATCGGAGAAATATCGTCCCGACGATATTTTGTAAGATTCGTCTTGTTCTTAGGCCGAGATCCGAAATCTTGCCAAGATCTCAACCGAGGTAGCCGAGATCGACTACACTTATGGTAACCACATAATTTACTGTATTAGTACACCCCTTGGTATACCCTATAGCAATCTTGTTTTTTGACGGAGGTTGACCACCAAAATTACTATCTTGGGTTAAAATAACATTTTTTTTACCATTTTGCACTGTGAATGCCATCATAGCAGCATAGGCTCCCTAGCAAAGTGTAGAGTAATGGAGAGTACAAAACAATGGGGTGTTTACAAGAAACATGCGGAGAAGATAGAAACTAAACTATCCTTTTTTTCATCTCTGAAACTCAGGCGGAGAAAGCGAGCTAGAGAGGGTTGAGGGTTGAGGGTTGAGAATTGAGAGTTGAGAGATGTTATCTGCAATGAAATTGCATGTTTCAAATCCCACAATAACATCTTTACATAAAACCGTTGATAGTGAACGTAAGATAGTCTCCATTAAAAACACTCAAAATCATATCTCATTTCAACCATTAACAAATCTTAATAATAATAACAATCAATCGTCCAAGCTTCTTCAAATTTCTTCAATTTCACTTCAATCAGATTCACCTTCTCTACTAACCTCATCCATTGGATCTCCATCATCTGTTCCTATTATTCAACTAAACCTCACTAATCGTCATATCTTGGTATTAAATGCCATTGCTTGTCTGGTAACCATTTCTCTTCTCTTCCTCCTCACCTCCTTAATATCATTATCTAAAATTATAGTGTTTATAAGCTTCAAAATTTGGTTCTTGAAATTGTGAATTTGGTTTAATTGAAGTCTTTGTTGATTTATAAATGCATTCTGGAGATTACTCTGTGCTGAATCCAGGAATTTGTGTTATTAGTTTTAGGGTTCTTCGAAATTCAGTGATTTTAGAGTGATGGTTTCAGTAGTAAACTTTTTTGTGTGTGTGGAAATGGTCAGCAGGGGCTGGAACCACTGACCTCAAGTATGAGAGTCAGTCCCTGGCCTATTCCCTCTTGGTTTTTGTAAAATTGTAGTCGGATCTTGATAATTTTGTATTTTTGTATAGGCAGCAGTGTCGACGTGCTGGCTATGTTTCTCTGTGATTCCAGCGCTTTTGGTATATTTTGAACTTGAAACTTTGTAGTGGTTAGTTAGAATCTTTAACTAGCTAGTATTTTAGTTCTAAAGAGAAGTGTTCTTATCACAATTTTTTATGTGGGGTTAAAGGCATTTAGGAGAGCTGCTGAGTCTATAGAGAAGCTACTTGATGATGCTAGAGAGGAACTTCCAGATACAATGGCTGCTATTCGCTTATCTGGCATGGAGATAAGCGACCTAACAATGGAGCTCAGTGATCTTGGGTTTGTTCTAAACTAAGTGTCTTGAAAATTATATCATTGTCCCAAGTTCATTTGCTGTAAATAACTAAATATTTCAACTCAATGGGAGGCGTTTCAGCCTAAACAATAATGTATTTATTCTAATGATCAATTTTGAATAGTTATTACCGATGTCAACTAAATCTGGCATTCGGTAGGTATAATTCTTCTTACTCCCTCTTACCCCATTGTACTTGCATTTAAAAAAATTGAGAAATTTTACCATTTACACATGACTTTTGCATATAAATTTCATTATATAAGCATATGCATATTCACGTGCCACCGTTAGTCTTGTACATGTATCTTTCAAGGTCATTTGCTCTTGGTGCAGGCAGGAAATAACACAGGGTGTTAGACGATCCACCAGAGCTGTTCGTGTTGCTGAGGACAGGATTCGTAGTTTGACTAATATAAAGCCAACTGGTTAGCTTGTTTTTGCTCCATTTTCTTGCTTCATCAAATGACCTCGAATGGAATTGAGTAGTTGGTTTTACTTCAATTTACTTGGTTAGCACTGATGCAGGAGCAAGCCAGTCCACAAACTAAAACTATGGGACCACCGTTAGCTACAAGCGCGAGGGGCTTCCGTGAGGGGATTGTGAAAGGACGTCAGATTTTGCAGATTTTCTTTAGTTTCACTCAGTTTTCTAAGATGGCCTTAACTTATTTTGCGATGCGAGGAAAGAAGCCATGAGCAACTCCAAGAGCAACTACTTCATGGTAAGCCATTTAAACTTTTACCTTCCCATAACAAGTTATTGTCTCTCTAGCCTGAAAGATAACATAAATAAATAGGTTCTTCTCTCTTCCATGATATGGCATTTCTATGCTACTGAATGAAGTAATAATTTTATAACTATAGTCGACACATCTGAGAAGTCTGCATACTGTTATTCTTAGTATTTTTATGCTCATTTTGTTTTATAGATTGGGTTTTGTTCTCAGTATTTGATTTGATTACAAGAATTTTTGGCTTCAGGTTTAGCACTTAACTTTGTATTAAAATTTAAGAGTTCATATTTTGACCCAAAGGAATTGATAAAATATCTAATGAATTACTATTAAACAGTCATATCAGTACTTGTCACAGTATGTTCGATTTAATGAAGTATTGCTTTAATGTTTTTTACTCCATGACGTCCCATCTTTAATGTAACTCCATGCATACATGAAATGGGTAGGGTAAGCATCACCTTCATTCTAGGTGTGTGGGCTCGTGTTTATATCAGAATGAGGATATACCCATCTTATCACGAGAATTCAAATCAATACCAAAGTCTCATGTAGGTTTTGAGTTAGAGTAGCTACAATTTTGTGAATATTGGCCAACTTATAATTGTCTTCTTATTTCAACTTTTTACTTCTTTTTTCGAATGAAGTGAAAAACAATTATGTGTATGTGTGTGTGTTTGAATCTTGTAGTGATCTTGCAATATTGGACTTAGATTTATTCAAAGTATTAAATGCTTAGCCTGAATGTTTTACAGATTTAATAATTTACTTTTACTATTCTGTGATTTGCAGTCTATACTTCCCCTCCATCTATCACAGCAGAGATCAAAGGGTACGGTCACTGCCATGTTGCCAGAGGAAAAGAGAACGTCAAGTAGCAAACATATGTGTAACTGTAATCACCTTGCAATTTTGCTATCTGACCAATCCATGTTACAACAAAAGCAATCTCAACAGTTGATGCACGCAGTAGTATGTACAATAGTATTTGTTTGGTCACATAATCAGATCTTGTTTTTGGACTAGCGCGTTTAGGCGTCTAATCTCAAAGGAATGCCTTTTTATTCAGTCCTTTTTGTCATGGCTTTTTGTTAAATAATTCATGTGGTTAAGGTAATGGTGGTCCATTGCTAGCCAGAAATAAAATAAAATAAACAGCAATCAGTCAGATTTTACTTAGATATCAAAAGATTCCAATATAATTCCCATGTCCTAGTAACTAACCTTCTTTAGGGAAATTATTCTACACTGAACACAACGTTTTCCTTGGGTATGTTCTATCGGATGAGGTTTTGGATTTCTGAGAATCAGTCTACGATAAGGTAGCAATATTTTCTTGTACAGCAGACAATGTAATTGCAGGCAAGTTTCTTTCATGTTCGAGTTCCATTATAGAAAGCCAAAAATGGATGTGCCAACTTAACAGAATATTGAAAGAAGCTCCGTGACTTTGGTAAATTTTGCTCACCAGGTTCTTTCTAAGTCTTACCTATATTTTCCTAGCTGTATATAAATATAGCTCACAGGGCAGAGTGCTCGCTCAGCAATTTAACTAGAGGCAAACACCATCATGAAGATAATACTCTGAAAAAAATACATCGTTCTGCTCTGAAAATTAAACCATTAAAGTTCCGAGAAATCAATCACTTTGTGCCATTTGACTGACATACTGTATATGCCGGCAATATTGCTCAAATTGAAAACAAGGAACAACATTGGTTTCTCTCTTCTTACAAATATATATATATATATAGACAGATAAGCTGTGAATTGCACACATACGGGGAATATGAAATGCACTATTATGTCCCTAGTAGTATTATTTATTGCTTGAGAAATAATGATTTAAGCTACACTGTCTACACATCCCTGGTATCAGCGTAGTCGTTGTGCTGCGCTCCATGGCCGGGATCTACTGGTTTATGTGGTGGTTCGCGACCAGCATGGGCTGATTTTAGCTGAAATTAGAGGTAAAGTGCAAGTTAATTATGATATATATATAGGTCAGCAACATAGAAAACCTCAAGATGATCCATGGGATGATGGAGTAGGGAAGCTACTTACACTGTCTGTGGACTCTCGTTATAGGAAGCTGTTGGTGTTGATTCAGTCACCGCAGTCGATGTCCTGTGCTCTTCTCCTGCTCCAGTTTCCATTTCTCTCTGTCTAGATTTTACTCCCTCTTCTTCTTCTTCTTCTTCTTCTTCTTCTTCTTTTACTCCCTCTTCTTCTTTTACTCCCTCTTCTCCCTCTTCCTTCTTCCATTACCCGTCGGTCTTTCCTTTTATTCCCTAATCAAAACTGCAAACAAGATAATGGGAAACTAGTTAGTATAATACTGTAAAATATTATCATCGTACATCTGCTGCCAAATAATTATAATAGATGTGTATATTGTCGCCGGGACATCACATCGTACACCTGCTGCCACTACGACAAGCATCATCCATCTCGTGAGGGTTTTATTATACATGGCTTTTCGACACTGCTACAAGCATCATCATTCATCCATCCATGAAGTATATTCCCCCTCGATTTTCACCGGATATCAGGTTTTGGCTGTCCACCCGCAAGTTTAACATAAAGGCAAATAGTACTGCTCGTGACTTTGTGCATGCAATTTCCTAATATGAGGAAAGGCAAATTTTATTGAAAAGAAAGTGTGGTACGAATGTGACATCAAAGATAAAGAAGATTATTCATATGAAGTAGATGGCCAAGTTATTACATCTAGCATGATCCATCGAGGCATCTGTTCCTTTATTTGAAAAAATATTTTCTTTTTCTTTTTTGCATGGTCTAATAGTTGATCCCGAAAATAAATTAGGTAGGTTATACTGGTATAAGTTTCTGATACAACTAATTATCTTATTATGGGATTAGGTGACCTCCTCATAGAAGTAGTTGATAGTTGATACTGTATTTTGTATCAATCGTCATTCTATTTTAGGTTTTTGCCCTTTTATAACTTACATTCTTATACTTATACTCGCTGGCCCACAGTGAATGAATGTTCAAGTTACTGTTGACTTAGTCACAACAGAAAGCATCTAACAGACTTGACAAAATATTACATATCATTTACATTTTTAAGGGGTACATAACTACAGCCTGGTAGTGAGGAAAACGTATAGCCCTTGAAGCACTGAGTTGAGATGCAGGGAGGGATAAGGACAGCCAGCGAGGGTACAGATAAATCTAAGGAACAGGAGGTTTGACTCTTTCTAACCAAATTTTGTAGGACATCTCCCTCGCTGTCTAACAGGGAGAGACAGAGAAAGAGCTAAGATTAGCTCAAAAGTCATCATTCCCTCCCCGCAAACCCATCTCAAACACAGAAAATCCTACCCTCTCTCTCTCATGGCTTCTCCCCGTGTTGGTTCTGATCAGGCACCATTCATGGGGGAGCCAAATTCTACTTCCACCACCAAGGAAGACCCGTCGGATAATTCAACAGCTCCACCAACGCCTCCACCCCTGCCACCTCGATCATCCGTCTCATTAGTCGAGCCACACCATAAGAAGAAACAAAAAAGAGTTTTTCGAGTTTTCCGTTCAGTTTTTCGATCATTTCCCATCATCACGCCCATGTGTAAACTTCCTATTATACATAATAAATTGCCTGAAGGTCATCGAGTTGTTGCGGGCTCACGGATAACAGGTACGTTGTTTGGGTATCGAAAAGGTAGAGTAAGTTTATCTATACAAGAAGCTCCCAAATGCTTACCTACATTGGTTCTAGAATTAGCCATTCAAACTTTTGTATTACCGAAGGAAATGACCGCTGATATGGTAAGAATAGCATTGGAATGTGAAAAAAGATCTGAAAGGGATAAAATGAAATTGCTTGACGAACCATCATGGACAATGTACTGTAATGGGAAAAAGAGTGGATATGGTGTTAAGAGGGACGCAACAGAGGAAGATCTCCATATAATGGAGCTTCTAAAGGCTGTATCCATGGGCGCTGGTGTCTTGCTGGGGAATCTAGATGACGAAGGTCCTGATGGTGAACTGGCATACATGCGTGCCCATTTCGAACGTGTCGTGGGATCAAAAGATTCAGAGACTCTCTACATGTTGAGTCCAGACGGCAATAACGGACCTGAACTCAGCATATTCTTCGTAAGAATCTGATGAACAACCTGATTAGCTTGATTGTGGTATTTTGCTGTGCCGCTGGAGGTGAAATCCCACCGTTTTGAATCCAAGGACATAACAGTCAGCTCAGTGGATCTGCAAACAGAACAGTCCGCAACTCCGTGAGTCAGTAGATTCGACTTGATCAGCGCACTGCGTGATGATATAACACAAATGGACCTCCTAGCAGGGAAAATTGGATCACAACAGGTGAACAGATGTGCAAAGCATTTTAGTTACAGAGGGTGAGGAGAAGAGAGAAATTGATGTATTTGAGGCATCATTTAATTTAGTGAGTACTGGAAGAAGAGAACCGTATATGTAAAAAAAGGGAGTTTTTTGTTGGTCACTGAAACTAAAACTCATTTTTCTTTACATGAACATGGTTATTCTTTAGTTTTAGTGTTGCAAACCTTGGTTTTTCGTTTCATGCACAAAATACAAGATACTAATCAAATACTTTAAAAGCGTTTTGAATTTATTTAAGTAACCTATTTTGGTTTGAAGTGATTTCGTTCAGAGTCGGGCAAAACTGCGAGCTAAACAGTGGAAATATCAAACCCCAAATGAGGATTAATACTGATCAGTCACCTTAAACTTCAGCACTTTGTATTGATAACGTGCAGTGTTGTAAACTTAGTTCACTCAGTTTAGGCACAGGATTACAAAGTTAAGATTTATTGACATGCTGTTGACAACATACCCTTGGTAAAACCCAGTAAATATTGATTATCGAGTTAATGGACTCTGCATATTTCAATTACAAAGTGGCGGAATAATAAACATGGAAAGATAAAAAGGAAAAAGAAGCATTACAAATTACAAGAGAACTGCCTTTTTAAAAAAAAAATTGCAAGAGAATAGCTGCAGAATGATCCAAAAATGAATCAAGCACCTTTGCCATTTGCAGAAAACAAAATCAAATAATCAAGTGGGCTTTCTCCACGGGGATTCTTTTGAATACTGAATAAACTTAACCTTCGGGAACACCTGAATCAGAACGTATAAATATCTTCTTCCAATGCCATTGTAATGTGTAAAACCTATGTGTATATTCTAGTCACAGAATGAATATACAGTAATTAAAGCGGAAGCAAAAGAAAGAGATTGATTATAAATACCTCCAGTCATTGCTTGAAATCTTAATCCTTGAAGCTTGCCCTAATTTCTGAATTGATGTGAACTTTGGTTCCAAATCCTCCTTCTCATTTTTAGATGGTGTATTCCTAATGAGAATGGTTTTGGTGACCTACTGTCCAGTTTTTCTATCTTTCTGTATACTAACCCTAGCCATCATAGAGTAGTTACCCGATAGATATATAGTGGGTGGTTTTTCTAAAGGTGGGAGAGAGTAGTGGGGCTAATGGATCACATATCCTTTTTCCCTTTATTTTAGCACATATGGAAAAAGGCTTAACATTCTCCCAGTTGATCCATTTCACGAAAGACTCCATATACGGATCATGACGATTAATCCTCTTTAAGAGCAAGAATTAATCTTCCATGTATCACAACATACTTAGTCTTTCACCACTCATACTTAACTTGATGAGTAAGCCATATGTTTACTCTAGGTAAATCTATAATGATATTTCTCAACAAGATAACTAAAGTAAGTACGTACATAATTCCAAATGAGAAATAATCAAACTAAATGAAAACTTCAGAAAAAACATAAAGAATGTACTACATAATGGGACCAAGTCCCATCATTACTACATGATCCTTGAATCCTTTAACATGCATGCCTTTAGTCAAGGGATCAACTATTATAAATTCAGTGCTAATGTGTTCAATGATCCCTCTTTTCCTGTACACGTTCTTTTACGGCTAGATACTTTATGTCGATGTGTTTACTTCGACTCTTAATACTATTAGCCATAAAACAACAACTGAATTGTCACAGTACATTCTTATTGGTCGGCTAATAGAGTCAACAAATCTTAGCCCATATATGAAGCCTTTCAGCCATACACCATGTGAGGTAGTCTCAAAACAAGAAACGAACTTAGTCTACTAATTCAAGACTATTTGTTCGTTTATATATAAGCATGTTATCCTTAGTACCCTTAAGGTATCTCAATACTTTCTTCGCAGCCTTACAGTGATCGATTCCTAGGTTACTCTGATGTCTTCCTAATACTCCAACGACATATGAAATGTCGGGTCTAGTATAGACCTGCGCATACATAATGCTACCAAGAGCTGAAGCATATGGAACATTTTTCATTTGTTCCTCTTCAATGTCATTCCTGGGCATTGGTCCAAACTGAACCAATCATCTTTTTCAATGGGTGCTACACTTAAGGTATATACATTGGTCCATCACTTAAGGTCTCCCACTGACCTTAAGGTATATACATTGATCCATAAGTTTGAATCTGTAGAATTTATGGCTTGTGAAAATAACATAAGATCATTATCGGCTCAAATATTACAATCCGAATCTCGCAGATACATTAAATAGTCACTAGAAATAGTTGACAATCAACTTTTCACTTGAAACAGTATGTGGAAGTTGATCATTATTCTTTTCAGGAACAATATCCAGAAATTGATCACTCCCACTAATCGAGTCATTCTCAAGAAATTTAACATTTCTTGAATCCACAATTCTAGTGCTATGAAGAAATCTACCATAGTGCTCTCCACCTCTATCTGATGTCACAATCTTAATGTGCTTACCACATTGTTTCTCTACTTTAACCTTAAACAATTTAAAGGCATCCAAAACTTCGTCTTTGGAACGAAACAAGTAAAGATACATATATTGTGAATAATCATCTATTAAGGTGATAAAGTATTTCAGATCATTCGCATTCATGTCCGGACAACAAATGTCCGTGTGTATGATCTCTAATAGGTTTGAACTTCTCTTGGCATCAATTTGTGTTTGTTAGTTTACTTTCCCTTAATGCAACCAACACAAGTATCAAAATCAGTAAAGTCTAAAGTACCAAGTACCCCATCCTTTACCAATCTCTTAACTCTCTCAATGGAGATATGTCCCAATCTCCGGTGCCACAAAATAAAAGAGTCCTCATTCATAATACATCTTTTAACTCAATATTAACATGCATAGAATTATGAGTGATATGATTTTGCAAATAAAGACGATAAACAAAATACCATAACCAATAACTTCAGAATTTCTGAGAATAGTGAAACCAGAATCTGAAAAATTAAAGGAAATTCATAAAGGTACAAGTCTTGAAACTGAAATCAAGTTTCTAATGAAACCTGTACATAAAATGTCTTTTCTAAATGAAAAATAAAACCACTACTTAAAATTAAACTACATGTCCCAACAACTTTCACATGTGAACTCATCGGACTGCCTGAAATAGATGTAATGTTCACTTCTCGTTGGTTTCCTTAGGTTTTTCATACCCTGCAAGGTATTCGAAACATGGATTGTAGTACCAGAGTCAATCCACCATGTATTATGATTAATATTAACCATATTAAATTCATAAACAAACGCTAGGAAATTACCTTTCTTCTCAAGCCAAGTCTTAAACTTAATGCAGTCTTTCTTCATGTGTCCCTACTTTTTACAAAAGAAACACGGAGACTCCTTCTTTATGCCTTGGTTAACTGAAAGCTTTCCATTTTCCTTAACGTGATCCCTTTTCTTCTTTGAAGAAAAAGCAATAGTAAGGTTCACCTTTTCGCCTTCTTCCATCCTCAATTTCCCCTCCTCTTGAACACACATGGTCATAAGTTCATTAATTGACCATTTATCCTTATGTGTGTTATAAGATATCTTAAAGGGGCCATATTGTGGAGGAAGAGTACACAAATGAAATGAACTAGGAAAGAATCAGACATGGTAACTTCCAAATCCTTAAGTTGGGCCGCAATATCCCTCATGCTCATGATATAATCACGCACATTCTTAAACCCACTGTGTCTCATGGATGAAAACTTCATAATTAAGGTGCTAGCAAGAGCTTTGTCAGAACTTACAAATTTTTCATCAATGGATTTATATCGACAGAACCCCGAATACTAGCACAAATTTTGGTCTTTATGAACATAACTGAGAGACGATTAGATCGATCCCATTTTTCATAAAGATCAACTGCATCAAGAGTACTAGTCTCAGTTATGCTAGGTGATTCGTCTTTCCGAATAGCATAGTCGATATCCATCCACCCCAATTGTAAAAGAACTCTTTCTTTCCACACCTTATAGTTATCACCCTTTAATTCAGGAATGTCACAATTGACATCAGAAATGTTTCCAGTTAAAATTGCTGCAAAGAAAAATATGTACATGCTTATAAACAAAAATTTGAGACTTAAACTTAATCATGATTTACCAATGCAAGTCATGCATAAAAAATATGAATCTAGTGACATAAAACTTGCATGTGGGCTAAAGTCCTACTCAAAGTAGATTCATAACTATATGATGAAACTGTTAAACCATATTCATTCCTTAATTCCTGTGGGTAGATTAAGGAACAAAATTTAATATTTCACCTCAATTAATCATATTAAATATAATAAAATTTCATGTGGGCATATTTCATCATATTACGTATGATTAATTACAAATTTATGTCTAGTTTCCACATGTGATTTCTTAAGAAAATTTTAAATAACTAGAGATGTTGTGGCTACTCTCTAATTACTAAAATTATTAAATCACTTGACATACTTCTTTAATCTTTGTTGATGTACAATCCTAATGGTCATAATATATATATAACTAATTATTTATAACCATTGCACATATCAACAAATAATAATACAACAAATATATTGGAACAAAAATAATATGATTAAACATATTCTTTAGCACTATATTTTTTTACAGGATATTATATATAGCTAAACATATAGCATAACCAAAAAACTAAGATGAGACATAAAACTACTTAAATGCAGCATAAATTCAGGTTCCAAGAGTTCACTAATTAGCAAGAATAGTTTTCGCTCAATTCTCACTTCGATTGTTCGATGCTTTTAAAATTTGCGATTCCTCAAGTTCTTAACAGTTTATGCCAATCTTATCAACAATGGGGTAAACTAAAGTGTTTAAGAAAGGCTCATTCTTTAAGAATTGATAGAACAAGTACTAGAAACTGTCTCTTGGAATGTGCGCCTTCTCTCCATTGGTAGAGAAAAATATAAGATTCACAATAAACACACATCCTTCGCTGCATAAATCACGCAAAACCAACATTCCTTAATGGTTGTTTTCTAAAACAGGGTCACAATATTCTAAACCAATATTCGAATTTTCAGATGAAAAAATGTAAGAAACGTGATAGCATGTATAAATTCCATGCTCTTTTAATATCTCATGGGAAAAACATTTGCTTAAAACATAACGATCATAACAAAATGATTGTTCCAACCGAGTAAAACAACATACGATCTACATGACATCACAAGGGTTGGTTTGAACGCTGGTTTAGATCACCATTGTACACAGAACTACATTATGCAGTCAGTAATCAGATATGGACATATATATATATATATAGGAACTACTAACTTACATGTTCACCATATCTTTAGACCCTAATCCTCGTGATATTTAAAACAAAGGAGTTTAAGTAATGGGAACGCAATTAAGATCCAAAGTTTAATCAAATTATTGGCATGAACTGTCTTAATAGGTAGTTATAAGTTCGTGCTTGGATTAAGAACTCAGTAATAGTGGTCAGAATAGCAGCATGCAGTTAGCCTCATGGAAGTGGCCACAGATCTGGGTGAACCACGAAAATTAGATCTTTTTGTTCCATTTGCACACACACAAACAAATCTATTAGTTCCATGCCGTTTTTCTATCTTTTAAGCAGTAGTTCTCCTAGCAGCTAATTAACAGATTAGTTGAAGTCTTCAGCATGATTCATAAAGAAAAAGAGTTGAACTAAATTATACAATCAATTTGATCTAGAATTGTTTTAATAATCTTCATTCTCATATCCACGGGGTGTGGTCAGATTATTCTAATCAAGAAGCAATTTGACTACATAAATGGCTAGTGGGTAATATCATAGATTTTGATACTGTAATCTTCCCCACAGCCGAGAAAACACTAAACAAATGCATCTTTGTTCCCCTACCATTAATCCGAGAGAGAAAAACCCACAAAACAGGAACAGCAAAACAGATTTTCTCCACGTATACAGGACTGTTTTTCATGGGTTCTCAACAAAATTAAATCAACAACAAGCAGAAGAGATTAAGAATTGACCTGATGTTTTAGGTATTTTAGTTTAATAGTGCACATGATTATGAGAAAACCCAAAACACAAAGAACCTAAATTACTCAATCAAGGCAGAGGTGAACCTGGCTTTGATACCAAATGTAAAACCTATGTGTATATCCTAGTCACAAAATGAATATACAGTAATTAAAGCGGAAGCAAAAGAAAGAGATTGAGTATAAATACCTCCAACCATTGCTTGAAATCTCAATCCTTGAAGCTTGCCCTAATTTCTGAATTGATGTGAACTTTGGTTCCAAATCCTCCTTCTCACTTTTAGATGGTGTATTCCTAATGAGAATGGTTTTGGTGACCTTCTGTCCAGTTTTTCTATCTTTCTGTATACTAACCCTAGCCATCATAGAGTAGTTATCCGATTGATATATAGTGGGTAGTTTTTCTAAAGATGGAAGGAAATAGTGAGGCTAATGGATCACATATCTTTTTTTCCTTTATTTTAGCCCATATGAAAAAATGCTTAACATAATGCCCATTCTAGGGCATAAACCCCAGCATGGAAAAACCTGCTTTTAGTGGACGACCATCAACAAATGAATTCTTATAGATTTCCTTACAGTCTTGTACAACCTGGTCTATGAAAACTATACCAAATTTAATTCAAGCATAACATACAACCTATTCACAACTTATCTGTTTGCAGTCGTATATATTGTTAAGCTTACTATGACAAAACACCTACTGATACATTAAATTTATAGGTAGATCCCTGGACAAGAATAAGATGATAAAATGCTTATATTTCAAGGTAACTTGTTGGAATTGGACAGATGTTAACATATGGCCTCATACCTCCTCTGCATCTTTCCATCGTATTCCCTTGCGTAACGCAACAAGCTTCTCTACGACCTCGGGCTGCACAGTGGCAAAACTAAAAACAGTTGAAGAACAATAAACAAGGTTCCACAAGTAGATGAATATCAGACCCAAATAAGGCTTGGTTTGAAGGAAACATGGTTTTTAGGATTTGAACAACCAGATGAGCGGTTAAGGTAATGCTCACACCAGATCATTAATCTAAAATCATAAAAATGTTTATAAATTTGACACTGATACTTACAGGACAATCGGGATGATGTTCAAGAATATTTGTATAGATGAGAATGAAGGTTTCCAAACTCTCAGCTGAAGCAAGCTCCCTTACAGCAACCAAAATACCCATCTTGTTGTCAACTTTCTGCTTCAAACAAAAAGAATAAGTAAGACAAAAAGTTAACTGGAAAGCAAACAAATAAGGAGAACTAACTAAACTGATTTTTTGTTCAGTTTCAATACCCTCAATTTAAAACCGGTACAGATGCAGGATGATATGCCTAGAGAAATTCAGGTGATTCAGGTGATAAATTTAGGCTGTGATATTAGAAAAACCATTGCAACTGCATGTAAAACTTACTGCCACATCGATATACTTTCTAAAGAAAATTGTGAGATCTTCTTCATCTACCCTCATTTGTTAAATTGTTTCCCCCTTTGATGTAGTTCTTCTGTTCAAGAGTAATCAACAAAGAACCTGTCAACCCACAATTCCCAAGAAAATCTTTCTCAATGAAATACCTGTATAAGGAGATGGTCCACATATGCAACCACTGTTTCTTCTAGATAAGCTTCAGCAAACCTCCAAAAGGACCTATCTCAATATACCTAAAAAGGGAAAACATTTCATATGCCTCAACTTTTCACTTGGGTAACAGGATATATCTTTTTTATTATTATTAAGACAAACCCATGAAGGGAAATTCATTGATCAAAAGAAAAAGCAAATAGGAGGGGGACGTAACACCTAACCTCCTCAAAGAAAAACCAAGAAGAAAAGAAAAGAAAAAAAGAGAAGACCTAAGAAAGCGATAAGTGGGAAGAACATCTCTGTCTTCCCTCATAGCAGTATGTATCATCGCCGGGAAAGAATCCCACCAGGAAGGCACTGAACTAATAGCTCCATGCTTAGCTATGATATCCACACAAGCATTTCACTCTCTATAAATGTGAGAAAACCGAAACTCAATCGACTTCAAGAAGTGAATGTGATTTTCCTAGGGTCGGAAAATAAAATATATAAAATATAAATTTTAAGGTTTTAAAAAAATGAATAGATCCTTGTTTTCTTTTATAAAAGAAAAACTTATTAGTCCCACATTGGAAAGTTTACAATCTTAAGTTGTTTTAAAAAACTATATAAAATTATTAGTCCCACGTCGGGAAGATCACTCTTCTTAAGTAGTACTAGATTATTATATAAACAAGTTCTTTTCTTAACCTAAAGAATCAATCCAAGGAAAAAGGGTTTCTCCATATTTTTGGAGAAAACAAAAAAATAATATTTTTCTATTGTTTTTCTTAAGCTTTCGCGATTTTTCTTGAGGGTTTTTTCGGAGTTGTCAAGCTCAAGTTGAGCATCTACTACGAGTGCTAGTAGTAGGTGTAGTATGGTATTTTATCCTGGAGGCATCCGCCCTATGGAGGCTATAGCATCACTCTTGAGTGTAGCTGGACGCTAATGTCTTAAGGACAGCGTGTTGAACACGTGACTCACTCTGTTTTCCAAAGTTTTTTCATGCTGCTGTTGCGAAGATCTGGGAAGCTTATCCGTTTCGTCAAATCGATTACTTCCAATACAAAAGAGCTAAGTATCAATAACTTTTGTTTATTTGAAATTTCTTCATTTTGATTATTGCGCCCAACAATCTTAAGACATTAGTTTTTGTAGTAATTAAAAATGAATGCTCGATTTGTGAATTGTTGACGTTGATATTATATTGGAAAACAAGGATATAAATTGTGAAGTGAAAAATAAAATTGAGTTTTTTGGTAATCTGTAGAGTTTCGAGTATATCTCTTAACTTAGAAGGAATTTCGACAAATCCTTTTAACCGAATATAGTAGACATCTTGTTAGTTACCCACACCAAATTTCAGAATTTTTGGAGTTGTAAAAGTATTTTTTAGGTATTTTACAAAACTGAGAAACGTTCCTGAAAAATTCTGACGGGCAGAAAAATATTGTTGACTAAATTAGTTTTTCTGGAGTAACCATGTGTTTTTTGAAATTGTGATTCGAACGAAGTTTGGGGATCTAGATGTTGTCTTCAAAAACTCACTTTTTATTTTCCGATTCTGAATTGTGGTTTGTGAGATATGGTGTTTGTAAGAACGTTGCGTATGTTTGTCCAGAATATCAATAACTGTACCTAAGCTCTAGATTAATATGAAATCTTGCAACCATTTACAGTGGTACTTTTCACCTTACATATAACATGAAAAACCGGTACTAGTGAGTGTTTTTATCCATGATAGACTTGAGATTTCAATTTAGTTGAAATATTTATCATAAACAACTTAGAGCAAGTAAAACGAATTGATTTTTGTGACTTAAAGTGATAATCTCTTATATGTGTTAGATTAATATCACATTGCTAATGAATAAGATGTTAAATCAAGTTGTGTATGAGTTATCCATTGTGTTATAAATCACTTTGATTATATGTGCTTTGTGTAGTATCAATTGGCGTGAATCACATGATTGGTTAATAATTGTGTATTAGAAATTTCTATGGTGATTTCTAAATCATTTCGAATATGTTACCTTTCGTTGAAAATATGAGAATCATAATACACTAGTATACCATAGTCATATGGATAGTGAGGCATAAAGTATATTTTAGTAACTAGTGCAACAAGAAGGTTAAGCGATCAAATGTGCTTGAATTGATACGTATGTACACAAAAATTGTTTAGGGTTTTTATTACCAAGTTTTGTTACTTACTTATGATAGTGATAGTCTAATGTGAAGAGAGACTTAAGTAACTTGATAACTATGTGTTCGCAATAAATATTTTGATAAGATGATCACTTATAATATCTTGATAATTTTATATTACCTATGACGAATGAAAGTATCAACTAATTTTTTGAATCCTAGTTGGTCAGAAGTTTTATCATCTTAAATTGAATGATAAATTTAGTGTTCATCTCTGATAACTTATATTTTTTTAGTTGTGTGCTTATCTCCTCGGAATAGAGAATTGTATATTCAAATTTGAATGGAACAATTGACATTCTTACTGTGTTAAGTAATTTTACTTTTCAGTGGAGATGATAAAAAGAATTGGTTGGTAAATGCCATAAGTGCTGGAACGTGTGCTCCAGAAAAGGCATGTTTTGTCTTCTGCCATGAATGGAAAAGATTAAAAGCATTTTCATGAACAATTCAACTATCAAAATAGTTGAAGAAATAGGTAAATGATGTGCAAGACCTGTCAGGTATGAACATTAATCAAATTATGATATCATTCTCAATATGTGCATTGCGAATTAAAACTAGTGCTAAATGCTATTTATCTAAGTTACTATGAAATGTTATACTTGGAAATATGGTCTTGTTATGCTTTGAGTGTTAGCTTAATAGAACAAGACAATAGTAGATAAAAGGGAAAATCGTCAATGAATTGAGAATGAATACATGAGCATGTTAAATCATAATGTTGGTATAGAGTACCATTATATGGTGTGTCTTAGTTAGATGCAACCTAAAGGACACATAATTGTAGTTTCTTATGTTGAGAAATCCTGATAATTGTGGGGAGCTTTATGTCTCAACTGTGGGGTATAAGATGGAAACAAGTGTTTGTTTGATTCTCAAGTAGATTCATAGAAAACCCTAGACTTATATGTGCCCTACCCTGTAACCTCAATTGTGGGGGTCTAAGGTGAGAATGAAGAGTCGACTTCTTTAGCAAATCATTGCATATGATCACCAAAACTGTAGTATGATAATTTGAAAGTTTTGAATCTAACAACATTTAACTAAAGTAAATTTTATTGTTGAGGATGTTGAGTTCTCGACAATAGTTTTCTGAGGTCGGGTTCTCACACGAGATTGAATAAGTCAGACAGAGACTTGATTTTGTGAAATTGTTGTTAGATAATAAAGTAGTGGTCTTTTGGCACATACTCACATGACTCTAAAATTACTACATCAGGCATTGTTTGCCATTATTGTCAGTATGCTAAACTAGATGGATGTTGAGACATTATACATAAATGATTAGTCAAAGGTCAACAAACCTTAAGGGTTTGGTTAGCGCTAGGGGTACAAACTGATTACACCTACATATACTTGACCTGAACCAAGATGTAAGTCAATGACCTATAAATATTATTATGTGATGATGATGAATACTAGTGATGTACACTAATGAATTTGATAGTGTATTTACACTAAATCAATTGAAGGTGCATATGTTTAGCATGCCTTTGTTACGTGTTTTACAACCACTAACAATTTTTGTTGTTTAAAGTTTGACAAGAAACTAATATGTTGTTGAAGTGGTCTAAAGGATCACAAAGAACCAAAATCAAATTTTGATGGTATAGTTTCTGTCAAATGTGTGTTGTAAAATAGGTGTGCATGTTTCCGATTTTATCCTGGATAATTACAGGGTTGCTCTGATCACAGGACCAGAAAATTGGGATGCTTGAGGTACATATTTAATTTCAAATATGTGATATATATTGCACCAATCTTTGGAGGAAGATGTAATGACCGTACTAGTAATTAGTACATGTATCTTGTGTATACCTTTATATGCTTTACAACCACTAGAAAACATGTGATGTCTGTGATTTGATTGAAAGACTAAGTTGTTGTAGACAAACATGATCCAAAAGTTCATTGGAACCAAAAGAAATTCTGACGGGAATGGTCTTTGTCAAACTCGATGCGTTTATGTGTGTTGTAAATGTCAAGTGAATTAGGTGTACAAATATACTTGTGATCCCAGAAGAATTAATGGGATGATCTGATCAGAAATTTGAAGTACCTGAGGTACAATTTAAATTGTGTATGTGCATGATACATATTACATTGACCTTAAGAGATGTTGTGATTTCAGACTTTGGAGAATCTTAGCCTATGTGTGTACCTATGTAGTTAATTTCGGCCAACGATATTTGGCCGAAATATCAACCGATATGGACCGAAATATCGGCCGATATGGACCGAAATATCGGCCGATATGAACCGATACGGCCGATATGGACGATTTTTATTTTTATTTTTGAAAAATCAAATTTAAAAAAAAAAAAAAAAAAAATTAAAAAAAAAATTAATTTTTTTTTAAAAAAAAAATCCTTGTTTTAGGGTTTCAATTTTTACTCATATTTTAGAATTATATATGGATATGATAATATCTATAATTAATCTAACGATTTCGATTAGAATTGTAATATCCTTGTTTAATTAGCATTTTAGACGATAAACTTTGAAGTTGTTCTTGTTTTTCTTATGTTTCCAGTTTGAAATTTATGAAATCTATGGATCTATATATTTTAGATGATTACTAGTTTTTCTTTCTAAACTTTGTGAAAAAACGTTTCTTATAACGTGTTAAAATATATTTATAATTATAAAATATGAACTAGTATTTTTTCATAAAATTATAGGTATAAAATATATGGACCGATATTTCACCGATATTTGAACCGAAATTTCCCCGATATACCGGCGTACCAGTGTATCGCCCTTGACCGGTACGAACCGAAATCCGATATGTAACAGCCTTGGTGTGTACTTTCTTAAGATGTATAATTAGTTGGAAATCCTTCAACAGACATGAAGAACTCGACTGAGATGGAACTAGAGTTCGTTTGCTTAAATTAAAGCATAAGAGGAAGGTGAATTGCTAATACCATTTTATTGGGTATTCCTCTGTGACTGAAGCCTGTGGCCACCACTGCTGAAGCTCAATTGACTATGTGAGTCTAAATTAAATGAACAATGGAAAAGTCTAGACAAACTCAGAGAAGACTAATTCGGTAAGACAAATACTCTCTAATGAAATGATTTTTGTAGACTTAGTGAAGTCAAGAGAAAAATCAGTGGATACTTTGACGAAAGGATAATCTAGAGAGATAGTTTGTTATTGCATCGAGGGGGATGGGACTTAAGCTCAAGAAATAAAATTTTCATGAAGGACACTCAACCTTAGTGACTGGAGATCCCAAGATCAAGGCTCAATGAGACAACTAATTTGTGGTAATTAAAGGTATGCAATATCAAGAGAATTGCATTCTCTGTCCCTCCCTATGGTGCATTATTTTGATAGTGTGACTGCATGTGAAGGATGACTTTTAAGAAGTCTTAATGAGTTCTATAGTTTCAATTTAAGATTGAAGTGGGGTATAGCAGTAACACTCTTGATAGAACTCACCTATATGAATGAGGAAGTGGGCCGCTTCCTATGAGAATATGAGCTGATTCTCTAGAGCATTCTGAGAAACGGGATATTTTCTCAGGCCCAAAATGAGCACAACGGTACGAGCTTGGCAGCAACCTTGGATATATCATGAGTGGTGGTTATCGCGAATTACACCAAACGCTAGCAGTTCAAGACATCGCGTTCACTGTCTCTAGAAAGTAGTTCCGGTAATCTCTCACTAAGAAAAGGTTCAAGACCTCATGGAAACCTCTGCCTAAAATGGTATTTCCTACGTTTTATGTGATTTTTGTTTTTTTTTATCGAGATTTAATTCATTTTGAGAAAATGAGTTTTATGTTGTTTTTTATGGTCTTGGTATTACTGATACTTAGGACCTAAGGGTCACTAAGGGATCACTGGCTCATTGAACGGAACCTTTAGTCCCACTACGGGAAACTAAAGATGAAAGCTCTTTATATTATTATGATTTATGCAATCAATAGTATGACCCAGGGTCAACACACTTTTGTGTGAGGGAGAAGACGTTGGAATGGCTAGTATGATTTTAATACACACGGTTTGGCTGATTGTTCAGTCAGCTCGATCGGGTCGTGGAATTGGGATAATGATTTACCAAGATCTATTTATGTTTTTCATGTTTTACTTAGGTTTTTCATTCATGTGGGGGATTGTTGGAAAACAATATATATAAAATATGAATTTTAAGGTTTTAAGAAAATAAATAGATTCTTGTTTTCTTTTATGAATGAAAAACTCATTAGTCCCACATTGGAGAGTTTCCAATCTTAAGCTGTTTTAAGAGACTCTATAAAATTATTAGTCCCACATCGAAGAGATCTCTTCTTAAGTAGTACTAGATTATTATATAAACAAGCTCTTTTCTAAACCTAAAGAATCAATCCAAGGAAAAAAAGGTTTCTCCATATTTTTGGAGAGACCAAAAGAAAAATATTTTGATATTGTTTTTCTTAAGCTTTCGCGATTTTCCTTGAGGGTTTTTTCGGAGTTTCCAAGCTCAAGTTGAGCATCTACTACGAGTGCTAGTAGTAGGTGTAGTAGGGTATTTTATCCTGGAGGCATCCGTCCTGTGGAGGCTATAGCATCACTCTTGAGTGTAGCTGGGCGCTAATATCTTAAGGACAGCGTGTTGAACACGTGACTCACTTTGTTTTCCAAAATTTTGTCATGTTGCTGTTGCGGGGATCTAGGGAGCTTATCCGTTTCGTCAAATCGATTACTTCCAATACAAAAGAGCTAAGTATCAATAACTTTTGTTTGTTTGAAATTTTTTCATTTTGATTATTGCGCCCAACACCCAATGCACTAGAAATCTCCAAGGTACCAAAGAAATACTTGAAAGAGCTAGAGTAACAGGATATATATCAAAAACACATAATCTGCACAATTACTTCAATATATATCAGTAAACATGGTGAAAAAGGATCTATACGTATAAATCAGAGGTCATTGGGAATCTATAAAGAGTGGTTATGGAGTTTGAAATGATAAAAATATTAGCCTACACACTTACTCTCCAAGACAACTTAGCAGAGCACATATTTGCAAATAAGTAGTTCTCTCATGAGTCAAAACTCATCAGAAGATGTATTAAGGAGGGTGGCAGGGTGGCAGATAAATCATACTTAACTAACCAAAGCATTCTTACTTCTAGTTGATCTGATTACTGAAGGTGGAAACTCTTACCTCTTTACATCAAAGAAATAATCATCAAATGTTTCAACTAGGAACTCTGTAACCAAACCTTCATACTACTCTGAAAAAAAAAATTAAAAAAATTTCGTCTGAAATCCAGCATAAATGTTAAGAATCTTGAACTCATCAAACATTAGTTATTTACAAAGTCTAGATAAAAATTACTTAATAATTTTCTTTTGATTAACTTAACTTTGTATTTAGTACTTCACCTTTCTGGTAAGGCTTGGCAAGTAACTCCGGCACATAAAGGTCTTCAAAGAAATAACTAACAGTTTGACGCACAGCTTCCTGCCAACAAGCAGTATATTTCTGAACCATACGTATTGAGTTGTGCGTCATTTTCCTAATATTGTATGAAAAAAGCACCATCCAATACAAAACAGAGTGACAAATAAGTAAGGTGTTTATGCCAAAATTCTCATCAAGCACGAACAACCATTGATTTGTCAAAAGATCTAGATTGAAATCCTTATCTTTCATTTTGTTACATTACATCACCTTAATATTCAAATCAAGTCATATAAGCATATCAATCATGAAAAAGATTAAAGAACAACAATTTACCAAATTGGACATTCTATTAGAATTATATCTATCAATTTCAAATTGTGTATAAGTATGGAAAAAGTATATTCATACATCAATAAATTCATACTACATCACTCTGTAAATACATACCTAATAGCTTTTCTCTAATTCCAGTATCTTTCCTTCGTCTTTTTCTCTTCCCCAATTTTCCGACCCCCTTTCTGTTGAATGAACTTCTCTATTTATAGTTTGTTCAATGGGTCCCTCTCTTTTTCCTTTCTATCTATCTTTTATGTTTGATGAGTCATGTTTTCCCGATCTTGTCTGTCAATTTATTGATTATCGTTCCACTGTATTCTTTTGGTCCCATACCTCTTGTCCCGTTACTTCCTTGCGTTCTCTATATTTTATGATTATTTTTGGATCAGGATGATCGTGCGGTTGACAGGCAGCTTCTTTCTTATGCACTGTCATGCTTTCGCCTTTTTGGCTCGTTACCTTGTACTATTGACACGTGCTCTTCGTACTTTATGAGTCATCTTCTTCCCGATCCTCAGTGTCAGTTATGCAGTTAAAGTAATTTAAGCAATTAATGCTTTCACTTTTCCGCTATATGCGCATTTATTGCTCCTGTTTTCCCGTTCCATTTGCATTTAATGCTTTCTGTTTCGATCAAAGTACTAACACTTTCCCGTTCCATTTGCATTTAATGCTTTCTATTTCGATCAGAGTACTAACACTTTCCCGATCGTACGTGTCGATCATGCAGTGATATTTTCAGTCTTTTACATCTGTCATCCACTCGAACTTTTATAAGGTTTTGATTGTGTGTTTCTCGCTCTTTTATAAATCTCTGCTTCTTTGCTTAATCGTTTGACACGTGCTATCTTGACTTTTATTTCCTAACAACTTGCCCCCTTCTTCTTCTTTTTTCAAAATTTTTAACGGTTGATCCAAAGTTTTGAAAAAAGTAGAAGAACAATAATTACTCTTCATCTGTCATAACTTCTTTTTGCACGTTATCCCGGATTTTCTGTTAGCAGTAACTTCTATTATCACGTTTGTGTCAGTTAACATTTTTCGAGAAAATCAAATCTTTGCCTCGATTAACACCTTTTCCATTTTTGACGGTTCGTTTATCCCTCCCTCTTAAATAGGATTTAGTCTTTTCTACTTCTGTTTTTTCTTCTTTAAGTTGCAGCTCTTTCTCTTCCTTAAACTTTTCAAATATTCTCATTATCTCTCTGTTATTCTCTCATCCTCCAACGATTCAGGAATTTTTTGCATCAATCGTATTTGCTTTAATTTCGATATTTCGATCAAGAAACTGTTTTTCCTCTTTCTACATGTAAGTGACTTTCTAATCCTTCTGTATCTATTTTGTTTTGGTGTTTAACCATGATGAATATTGACTCTATGAAAATAGAGATGATTGAAATGGTGATTGTTTATGATTTTTCTTCCCTAATTGCTTCTTTTTATGAACTTGAATTTTTTGATTCCTTCATGCATTGATTCTTCCCTTTCTTTTTCACAGATAAAAGATACCTTTTCACTATGTCTTCGAGAACTCAAAATATTGCTCCTGAGATTGATTCTCAACACGATGATCAGCCAGAAGTAAGGACATCTTCTCGGAGTAATGCAACTAGGTATGCCACAACTCGGCATACTCGTGATACTGCATCTGACCCTTCTGTGGCCGCTAATGTTTCCCCCAGGAGTAAGCGTGGGCATGCCAGTTGTAGCTATAAATCAATTAATATTAAAGAGTTCAAAGAAAAACATCATCTCGAGGGATTTAAAGTTTCTCTTTATGGTGGAGATAAAGATGTAATGACTCTGGGAACAGCTGAAAGCTTTAAATATTCAACCAGTAGCTTACTGATCTCTGCTGGTGCGTTGGAGGCTGGGATTCGTCTTCCCCTATATCAGCGGGATCATCCCTATCAGTTTGAGGTTCTTGCATCCCGCTGCAATGCTCCTCACGGTTTAGCTCGGTCTGTTATCCAATATAACGGAAATTGGTGGCGGATACTTGATGAATGCAGCCTCCTGAGCGAAGGAAGAACTAACCTTACCTGTTATACTCCAGAAACCACAGAGCAACAACAGTATACAGTTGAAAATTTTCATACTACCTATGCGGATAGTGTTTCCGTAAGGAATTTTGTGAAATGGAGTGTTAGTCCTCTTCGCAAGTGCAGTTCGGGATTCCCCTTGTTGTGCGAAATTGACGATCCGAAGCTCAAGTATGTTCCGGGAAGTAGAGAAAGACTCCCATTGGAACAAGAAGAAAGAATCCGATTGGATCATGACTACAGGTGGTACCGGACTCCACTAGTGATCGTAGGTCCTTGGGTATTTGGTCATATTTCCAAGGATGAAGTTCAAGATGTTCGTGGGCGTTTCCCCAACTACTGTCCTGGAAACTAAATTTCAGTGATTATAAATTCGATTATGAGGTTCGCACGGCTCTTCTTCTTTTTTTTTTTCTTTTTTTTTTGAACTTTGTGCTACATGTTGATCCATCTACTGAGCCCCGGATTGAAGCACCACCAGCACGCCCAATGCCCGACGTGCAGATTAATGAGGGAAGGAAAAAAACTGATAAAGTGGAAATAGTTGAGGGTAAAGGGAAGCGTAAGATGGTAGCTTCCCCAGAGAAGAAGAAAAAATCGAAAAGATCAAGAAATGCTTCTCTCACTCCCTCTGATAGAGAATAAGGTGAGATTAGAGATTCTCTCATCCGATGCAGCAACATTGAGGGTGAGGGAACCTCAGTTTCAAGATCTTATGCTAAGGGTGCGGACCATACTCCCGATGCTATTGCGGAACGGTCCGTTGAAGCTTCTGATCCAGTTGCATCGGCAGCGGACCAGGCTATATCGGGACAGCCCGATGTTGTTGCGGGACGGTCCGCTGAAGCTTATGGTCAAATTGCTTCGGGAGCGGACCGGGCTACATCGGGACATCCCGATGTTATTGCGGGACGGTCCGCTGAATCTTCTGGTCAAGTTGCATCGGGAGTGTCCGATACTATTACGGGCCATCCCGCTGCTACAGCAAGTGAGATCATATTGGCAGAACCCGTTGCTGGCTCCAAAGCTGCTCCCATTAAGGCTACACCGATAAATTTTTATCATTCCCTGTCTCCACTTCCCTTTAACTTTGAGGTTGAAGTGGTTTCTCCTGAAGAGGGTATCATGACAACTGATAATCAACCAACTGTGGAAGGAGATGTTGAAGGAGGAGATGCTTATGGTGAAAATATTGAGAATGTCGCCCCTAGCACTTCAACCACAGAAATCCCAACCTTTCATCCCGAAGAGGATATTCCTGCAGCCATCTGCGAAGCAAATGCACCTTCCGGGATATTATCAACGGTTCTTCCTCATCCAATGCTGATGTGCCCAATGCAGAGCCTTCAGACTTGCAAGGCAGGAGGGTGATAGAAGGATTAAACCTTTTAGGCGATGATAATGAAGCCTATAAGTGGTTCTTAGCAAAGGGGCTACTAACTACTGCAGCTTGTCCAGAGATATGGAAATCCGATAGTGGTTCCATGTCTAGGCTGCGGAGTTCACTGGGAACTATCCCTAAGGAGGATACAAGGGAAGCTTGGTATGATAGCGAGTTCGTTGAACATACATTCCCGTTGAACCCTCCTCCTTCTTTTGATCAAGCTCTAGCTTTTGCAGAGGGTCTGCTGTATTCATATCCACAGCAAGCTCTAGCTCAGGTATGGCTGTTCATTAGAACTTTTGATTTGTTTCATTTTTTCTTCCCATACTCATGACTTTAATTTCACAGCTTAAGCATAGTTCCGATTGCTTGTTTGCTGCATTCAAGTTTTACAAAGCTCGGGCTATTATGATGGAGTTTGTATATAAGAATGAAGCTGAGAAAGTGCAGCGAGAAAATGCCAATCTGCAGCAACAAAATGAAAAGCTCCAACAACAAAATGATGATCTCCAACAACAACTAAAGAATCAAAATCTTCTGAATCAAGGTATATTTTCTCACTCACTTGTTTTTTCTTTTATATATATATTTTATTTTTTTTATATATCTACATGCTTTGGGACCAGCGGGGGATTCCGAACTTGTATTTAGGATGGAGCGTAGGATGACTCAGTTGAATGATCATGCGAGAGAGATTAATAGGAAAATGGGGGTTTTTAGATCAGAGTTAAAAAGATTGTCCGATAGTCTTGACCTGGCCACCTGGAGACGCACTAGAGCTGAATCAAAATATCAGCAAGCTTTGGAAACTTTGGTTCTTAAGGAGGCAGAGTTTAAATCCCTCGCTGGAGGTATATTCTTGGGTTATATTTGTATATGAAATTTCTTATAGTATTTAATACTGGCTTTGTTCGATAGGCCTTGAAAAGAAACTTAATGAAGCAACTGCTCGGGCTGTGAAAGCGGGAAGAGATGTTGCTATTACAAATGGGAGAATTGAAAAGCTGAATAAGTAAACGGAAGAACATTCTTCTAAAGTGCAAGCATTGCAAGGTTAAATAACTCTTTACGCAACCAGAGCTAGAGATGCTCAATCCCGAATTAGTGTATTGGCCAGCAAAGTTACAACATGCAAAAATATGCTTATGGATGAAAAAGCAAAAAATGACAATCTATCAAGAGAATTGAGTACTGAAAAATATCAGAGATCCCGCTTGGATGAGCAAGTACAAGATTGTGAGCGAAAAATTCGAGAACTTCAATTAGATATTGAATATGGATGTTCTTATACAACGTGGGTGAGACAAGATGCAAAAGCAAAAATTACAATGTCATTCAACACTGCCTTGGATCGTGCACAAGATGACATCACGATACTCAATAGTCGGGCTCCTGTTCCGAAGGTTCCTCCGCAGCCATCCAGAGGCAACATTCCCGATGCTTGATGATATCTGATTTTCTTTTTCTGTGTAATTTGTATTCCGCTAGATTTGATTCGTAACTTGTAATTTGGGACTTTAACTGGTAACTTTGAGTTGGAATCTACCTTTGATATCCTTTTGAACAATGCTATTCCTGCATAAAAAATAACATATTGTATGAAATCATTCGGTTGATCAAATTGTTTCATGAGTACATTGCATCGAAGTATTTATACCTCAAAACATGTAATTCGGGAACCCAACACATACGAGTCATACCCGGGCCAGGAGTAAGCTACAAGGTTAGTCCCAAACGTACCCTGAAATCGATAACCATTGATTATATTGATAGACACATTTTAGTGTCTAATTTGCACCTTGGTTTCTATTAAGTTAGTATTCGGTTTTGCAAATATTACGTGTTTTTATGCTTTTGTAGGTACATTTGAAGAATAAAGATTTGTGGAAAAATTGGCTCAAAAAGTGATAAAGGCACCCAAGGACAAGTGTTATTGGCACCGTAGAAATGGATAAGGGGCACCCTCGAGTCAACTCGGTCAAAATCGGGTCAAACCCGAGTCAAATCGGTCAACCCGAGTTGACCAAGTCAACTCAGCACGGGATCGGGACGGGAGTCAACTGTGTTCAACTGTGAACTTCTAATCCACGTGAAAATTGAATTATTTTGCTTCCAAAGTGTCCCACAAGCTAGAAGAGATTGATACAAGCCTCAACACGTCAAAAACAGAGAAAAATTGGCCGGAAATCACGGGTAAAAACTAGTTTTCCGATTCCGGCTAGGAGAGGGATTGTTTCATCAATTTGGGATAAGTATTACGAGTTTGATTGGGTTTGGGACACTCCTTAGGGTTCCTAGAGCCTATATATATGAAGAGAAGCCGAAGAAATCAAGAAAAAAAGCCTAGAGATCGAAACAGTAAGTTTCCGGCCATTTCCGGTCATCGCCGGCCACCTGCTGCTGCTCCGGCCGGCGTGTTCTTCATCTACCACCGTCTGAGAAGACGACTCAGCCACACTTATAACTGTTGCTGATTCAAACTGCTTCTGTTGCCTATCCTTTTAAACCTTTGTTGCTTAGAAACACTTCTGTAACGGCTGAACCCTATTCTGTAACACTTATAAACGTATCTGTTCAGCTGTTGCACTATTATTTCACCTTGTAATCAACTTTTTGAGCAATGAAAAGATCTTTTGAGCAAGTTTTCTTCTCCATGGGGTAAGTTTATTTACTGGGATGATGGATAAGGTATTTTTTCTCAATTTTATGTGATTTAATTATTTTCTAATAATTATTTATAATTCTTTTATTATTATTTGCATGGATTTAAATTAGAAAAAAATGGTTTTTATTAAATAGTTGTGTTCTCTTTTGATGGGTCATGCTTAGTTAATTACTCTTGATGTCCCATGCTTAGGATTTACAATTATTCTTTTAGGAAACATATTTTTGGCAAACTTGAATTAAATTGTTAAAAAGAATTACATGATTAATCACATAGATTGTTAGAATTACCTGATTCCTGATTCCTGGTATTTTCCATATTTTCTAAAAATCATCTCTAGTGTATTTTCCTGATTTTTATTAGTTTAGGTTAAGTCTAATATTTTCTAAAATCATTACCTTCACAAGTTCGAGAATCGAATCTCTATTTACCACTTTCTAAAATTACATCAATTTTTGGCGCCGCCGACGCGGACTTTATTTTAGGTTTAGGGTTTTAGATTTATTTTTAGGTTTTTATTTTTTTTACTTTGTTCTATTTTACGTTTGTTTTGGTATTTTTCCTTTTTACTACAGGTTCGATTTTGGATCGAAAAGAGATTACGCCCAAGTTTTGGAATTAAAGCTAAAGACTTGGAATTAAAAAAGGGAAAAGCTTAAAGAACGAAAAAGAAGATCGAAGAGTTTATTTTTATTTTTTTTTAATTATATTTTTAGTTTATTTTAATTAGTTTTAATTAGTTTTAATTAGTTTAGAAAATTGTATTAGGGTTTTTATTAATTCTGTAATTTTTATTTTATTTTTGGACACTTTTGGACATTATTTTTGGGACATTTTGGACATTTTATTTTTAAACCCTACGGAAGGGTAATTTTAAATATCAAACTGTGTGCAGGGACGGACGACAATTACGATATTGTCTCGGCCCCTCGGGTTCGTACACTATTAAAAAGGATATTAGTGGCCCGAGTCGACTTCAACGGTTCGTCGCCCGTCTAGAACGGGAGGTAAATTTCGATCAACCCACGAATCTCCTGTCAGTGGGTTTTCTGGACGCCTTTGTATGCATATATGCTGAGGATTGAATACGGAACTTAATTTCTGCATAGTAAAGGGCAAGGCCTGGCCATACAAGATAAGGTTTCGGATTTCATCACCGTCTCCTTCTTGCCCGCCTTAGGAAAACGAAACCTTCACGAACCTAAGCTTAAAATCTTGACTAGAAAGAGACCGATAAGGTAACGAGCTTATAGGAAAATCGGTTGGAAGGACTGTATTGGTTACCTTATTAGCCTAACTCAAAAAGCAGGAAGATTAGATTAAAGTTGATTAGAGCCGCCCTGTAACCCAGGGAAGCGTTGCCAAAGAGACAGGGGTATCAAAGCTCCATTGAGCTTCTCCTGTTTCTCTTCAACTTGATTTAACTCGGATTGCTCGGAGAGATTCGCTAAAATTGTAACCAGTTGCCTTCTGAAAGAATAGAAGCTGGTCTAGAAACAATCTAAGTGGAACCATCATGCTTGTTGTTTGCTAGATTTAGGTTTGATTTGGTTGAGTCAGGGCACGATTGTGTTTGATAAATTTCTTGTTAGGGTTAATTTTTGCATGCCAAGAACGCCCTTCAGGCGAACTTGGGATAGACCGTGTCAGCAATGACAACTCTGAAGGATTTGTGGAATCCAACCAGGACCTTACGTCCATCTTGCATCAAGTTAGCCGCTACTGAAGCGAGAATTAATATTTTCATGTCAGGCATCTCTTTATTAGGAAATCCCATTTTCAAATGTATTAATAATCAAGGATTTTCAAGAGAAGGTGCACTATTTATGCTTTACCTAACATGAATGCAATGTACTTTCGTAATTGCATTATCAATCAAGGATAATATAGCTTTAAATATTGTGTGTTCCATGGGTGTTGTAAAACTTCACCATGCATGTTTCGCAGATAATAAGATCCTTGTCTTGTTGCTGCTTGTATTGAGTACGGACCATCCCAAGTGGGTGCGAACTTGCCCGCATTTTTATCCCGATGGTATTCCGAAATTTGTCTTAAGACATATTGTCCTTGAAAAAAGTTTCATAACTTGACTTTCTTATGGTAGTCCCCTTCCAACATTCTTTGGTAATTTTCCATCTTCTGGAGTGCCACCTCTCTTTTCTCTTCCAAGTCATCTAATTTTTGCAACATTAGATCTGAATTTAGATTTTCTCCCATGCTTTTGTTCTAGTTGTAGGAAAAATGACTTCCGTTGGTATAACTGCTTTCGTTCCACAAGTGAGTAGGAACGGTGATTCTCTAGTGGATTCTTTTCTTGTGGTGCGGTATGCCCATAATGTGTTATGAAGTTGTTCACACCATTGTTTGTAGTGCCCATTTAACGTTTTCTTTAAATTTGTTGCGATCGTTTTATTTTTGGCTTCGGCCTGTCCGTTACTCTGGGGATAAAACGGTATGGATTTATGTTTCTGAATGTTGAAAGCTTCAAATAGCATATCAATATTTTTTCCTTGAAATTGTTTTCCGTTATCAGAAACTATGGCTGCCGGAATCCCAAATCTACAGATGATATTTTCAAATAAAAATGTGAATACATCTGAATCCCTGATTCGAGCTAATGTTTTGGCTTCTACCCACTTAGTAAAATAATCAGTGGCCACAATTAAGTATTTCCTCTTCTTGGTTCCATCAACTAACGGACCTACAATATCCACCCCCATTTCGCAAACGTCCATGGACTGAGTACAGGATTAAGTTTTGTAGCAGGTGATTTGATTCTTTTTGCGAAACGTCGGTAGTCTTTGCACCTTCGCACCATGTTTTCCAAATCCTTGAGCATGGATATCTAATAATAACCTTGCATTTTGGCTTTCAATGCGAGTGAGCGTCTTCCACTGTGATTTCCTGCATCTCCATAATGTATTTCTTTGAGTATGCGTAATCCCTCCTTTTGTGACAGGCATCGAAATAATGGTCCTAAAAAGGACTTGCGGTATAAGATTCCATCCCGTAACTGGTAATTGGTGGGTAATATTCTATCTTGTAAATATTGATGAATTGGGATCCTCCAATATTGTACGTTTAACTCATCATCTGGTTGTTGAGACATAGATGCGGTGTTTCGTATTGCTGGATCATCAATGTCTTCGGTTACACCTTCTTCTATGTTATCAGCTGTCTTTAACTTTATGGATGGTTCATATATGCGTCCGACTTTTATGGCTGTAACATTGGGATCTCTTATCATTGATGAAATGAATGCTAGTGCGTCAGCATGTCGATTCTTGTCTCGGGACAGATGCCGAAAAACTATACTTGGAATATGATTTTCTCGAGTTTGCACAAGATTTTGTACTCTGTTAAATCTTCGTCGAGTGTTTGGTATCTTAATTCGACCTGTCGAATTATCAACTGTGAATCGCTTGTGAGCCGGACATTGTTGATTCCTAACTCAATGATGAGCTTGAGAGCATGAACCACAACTTCATATTCTATTATATTATTTGTATGCTCATCAAACTCGAGTTGAAATGAGTGTATCATCCGTTCACCCATGGGTGCAGTAATTACAATGCCAATTCCCGCACCTTCCTTATTTCGGGACCCATCAACAAAGACTTCCTACTATTGTGAATTTGCAGAGATCAAAATATCCTGTGGATCCTCTTCCTCACATCCTGGCAATCCTTTAATACAAATGTACAATAAAAAGTGAATAATCAAAGTGATAAAAATTTTAATGATAAAAACTGTGATTGAATTAATTTTTATTATACTTTTTTACGTCTATCTGACCTTGGATTTCATAATCTTACTCAATCGGGAAGTCCGCAAGGAAATCAGCTAAAACTTGGGATTTTTGTGCAGTTTGCAACTCAAAAATGATGTTGAATTGCTATATCTGTGCGTTCCATTTTACGATCCTTCCAACTTTCCCGGTGTTCTTCAATACTGATTATAATGGTGTTTTGCTCGGGACACGCACGTAATGTGTGAGAAAGTAGGTACGTAATTTTTGGGTAGCAAAAACCAATGAAAAAATGAGTTGCTCAATTTTGGTGTAATTTCTTTCTGCTGAATTCATGGTCTTGCTAATGTAATATACAGGTTTCTCAATTTTTTTCATTCGTACGCACCAACACTGCACTTATTGCATCCTCCATTGCCGCAATGTACAAAGTCAATATTTCTTCAGGTTCTGGCTTCTGCAACGCTGGCAATGTGGAAAGATGCATCTTTATGTTTTGGAAAGCTTGATCACATTTTTCATTCCAGTCAAATTTATTTTTCTTTTTTAGTATACCAAAAAATGGTTTGCATCTTTCTGAAGATCTGGCAATGAACCTACTTAGAGCAGCCAAACATCCATTCAATTTCTGTACAGTTTTAATGCTCTTTGGGGATGGCATGTTCATTATTGCTTGAATTTTTACGGGATCAACTTCAATGCCATTCTTTGTAACCAAGTATCCTAAGAAACGTCCCGATGTCACACCTAAAATGCATTTTTCTGGATTGACTTTCATTTTAAATTTCCGCAAGGCACCAAATATTTCAACGAGATCTTGTAGATGATCCGCAGATAATTTACTTTTTACCAGCATGTCGTCAACATAGACTTCTAAAATTCGCCCAATCCACGGTTTAAATATAGCGTCAACCAAGCGTTGATATGTTGCTCCTGCATTTCGTAATCCAAATGGCATCCTGGTATAACAATACAACCCCCGTGGGGTGAAGAATGCAGTATGTTCTTGATCCTTTTCCGCAAGTGCAATCTGGTTGTATCCCGATTGAACGTCCATAAAGGAAAATGCCTCATGGCCTTGCACGGCATCCACTAGATGATCGATATTGGGAAGTGGATAACTATCCTTTGGGCATGCCTTGTTTAAATTGGTGAAGTCTATACAAATTCTTACTCCACCGTTCTTCTTTGGAACGATCACCATGTTGGAAATCCATGTTGGGTATCGTACCTCATAAATGAATCCTGCATTTAAGAGCTTTGTTAATTTTTTTTCCACAGGATCATGATATTCTGGAGCGACCTTGCGTATCCGCTTCCGAAATGGTGTTGCATCGAGTCGTATTCGCAATTCATGTTGTACAATACTGGGGTTTATCCCTGGCATGTCCTCCATTTTCCATGCGAATACATCCACAAAATCATGAAGAAGTTTGATCAAATTTTACTCTGTATCGGCCTTCATCAACGTTCCAATTCGTACCTTCTTGGGAAATTCTGTAGTGTCAATATTCACAATTTTGGTTTCTTCTATAGAAGTGAAAACAGGTTTGGGAACTCCGATAGATGTTGGAGTTCCTTTTAATTGCTATGATGGTAGTCCTTCATATTGTTGGTTTGATGAATTTCCTTGATTTTTGCTGCTCTCCCCTATTTCATTTGTAATTTTTGGTCTGATACTCTGTTTTAAGTATCGGTCTATTTCCTCTTCTCTTCCTTTTGCCTTGTGCTCTTTTTTCTTATCCCGTTGTTGTTGTTCCCGCTCCTCATTCATCTGTACTTTCGCCAAAATGAATAATTTAGCATCGTCCTGATCTCCTCTTATCTCCATTTCCCCTTGTGGTGTTGGGAATCGCAAGTATTGGTGATAAGTTGAGATGACACCTTTCAACTGGTGTACCCATCGTCTTCCGATAATTGCATTGTATGGGGATGGAGCATCCACAACACTGAACCTTGTCAAAATGTTCATCGGTCCAGCAGAGACTTCCAAATCAATTTCTCCCTTTGTTCTTGAAGATATTCCGTTGAATCCATAGATTATATAATGAGATGGAATTAATTGATCTTCACTGAGTCCCATTTTGCAAAATGTATCATAAAACATGACATTCAAAGAACTGCCCCCATCCAGAAGAATTTTTTTGACATTCCATCCGGACATCGGCAAAGTAAGGACCAGAGGGTCGTTATGCATTTCGATTTCTTGATCCACCTCTCCCGCTGAGAAAGTCAAGGGGGATGTCATCCAGTCTTCCCATGATTCTGTTATCCTTCCTGATACTTTAAAAATTTCATGGTCTCGGACCCTCTTACATAATTTTTTATCGATCGCAGCATTCACATTTGTATCTCTTTTTTCAGAAAAGGAAATCATATTGATAGTTTGTTTGTTGTATGGGATATGAACTTCCTTCCCTTTATCAGATCTTGTTGTTGGTTCGGGTGTTTGAATAAATTCTTTCAACTCTCCAGCATCAATCATCCTTTGTACCAGAATAATGAAGTTTCTACATTGATCTGTTGTATGCCTTTTATAGCAATGATACTCACAGTAGTCCTTTTATTTCTACGTAAACTCCGGTTGTCACCCTTTTGAAAGCGGCCACAGAAAGTCTGGTTTATTGTTTATGATTTTGAAAAGTTCAGAATATGAAATGTTAATTTTTGTAAACACTCTTTCTTGAAATTGTTGAATGAACTTTTTGTTATCCCCTATTCGTGGACGCTTTGATTCGTTAGCTTCAGCTTTATTAGAAAAATATTTCTTTGGCTCTGGTGATGTTTCAATTATATTTGTTCTTTTTGTACTACCTTGCTGTCGTGAGGTTATCCTTGGACATTGTTCTTGAACGTCTTGCAGCCTTGCACATGTTTCTATTATTTCTCTAATTTTCC
This sequence comes from Papaver californicum, assembly GCA_023531435.1. Classification (NCBI taxonomy): domain Eukaryota; kingdom Viridiplantae; phylum Streptophyta; class Magnoliopsida; order Ranunculales; family Papaveraceae; genus Papaver; species Papaver californicum. The sequence continues at coordinate 434,317 of JAJJMC010014687.1, read as the reverse complement.
CCTCAGTTTTCGGGTTATTGCGATGAATGTCAACAAAAAGCTGGCATCTTCGGTCTGATATTCCCCACTTGTAATGGTTAACAGCAGCATTTGACTCAACATTTCCGATCGCCTGGCAAATTGCATGCCGTCGGGATGTATAATCTTGAATTGATTCTTCTGGCCATGAAGCAAGTGAGTATAACCTATCTATCCCCGAATCGACGGGTTTGTTATACCATGTTAATGCGGAATACCATGCTAATGCGGAATCTTGCAATTTGTCATACCATGCTAATGCGGAATATTTCAAACTTGAGGGGAAACACCGGCACATTATAGCATCATTTCGGTCCCAACGTGACATCACCCGATTGTAATACTTCAAATGCGAAGTCGGGTCCCTTGTCCCATCGTAACATTCAAACGTCGGAATATTGTATTCTCTAGGCAATTGTGCACATGCTAAATGTGGAGCCAATGGTGTTCGCCTAGCTTCCTTCAACACTTCTTCTATTCTCCCTCCTTCTTTATTCTTCAAATTTTTTATTTCATCCTTCATTTGTTCCGTTGCTTCAAAACACCTTTGCCATTGTGTACGTTGTATCTCCTGGCCTTCCCGTTGCATCCTTGCTCGAGATGATGATCCCGCTAATACCATTCTTTATCACAGTTGTTCCTTACACTTTTGGGTGTTTGTCTACCGGAAGTTACTTCTTGATCTCGTGGTCTTGTTGCAGCTGGTCTCTCCCCACGTTGAATGGTATCCTTTAATGCTTGATTTTCCTTGGTCAGAGATGCAATTTGATCAGCACAGACTCTTTGTTCCCTTCGCATCCCATTCATTTCCACCATCAAATTTTGTAAGTAATATATATTATTTCGGGTATCCTCCTGAGGTGGAGAATGATTTTGGGTTATAGTATTCGATGTATATTCTTGTAAAGGTGTGTGGTTTCCTGAATCACTTTGTGAACCTCTGTCTCACTCTCTTCTTCCCTTTGGTGATAATTTCCACTTGTGTTACTTTCTTGATTTCCAGAATTTGCTTCTTGTGACATATCTTCTTCTGGTTTGTTTTCCCTTGGTTGTTTCTTTTCTTTCTTAGATGCTTTCTGAAAAATTTCCTTGTGCTAATAGCTTTAAAAAGTTAGTCATATAATTTCAACAAGCTAATTGATCAAAGAAACAAATAAAAATAGATTTATGGATCTTCTAATTTTTTTTAAAATCTAACTATATTTTTGGTGGAGAGAAAAACAACGTCTATCATAACACTTCTCCAATCTTAAAATTTATACGCAAAATAAAAGAAATCAGTTATAAGGACAAATTCATTCAGACTAAAGATTCCCAAGTTTCATCGAAATTCAACTTTTAATTTTAAAAATCATACAATTGCAATAAAATTCTTCTATTAGTAAAAATTCATTCAAGCCAAAAATTTCGACATTTCACTTTAATGAAAATCTTCCATATGATTACTAATCTCCTGGTACTAAATTTCTCTACTTTTAAATACAAAAAATAACAGAAAAAACCATTTTTCTACAACAGGTAGGATAAATCCTTTGACACAGTCCCTGTTTCTAGCGTCAAATTGTTTATGCCAAAATTCTCATCAAGCACGAACAATCAATGATTTTTCAAAAGATCTAGATTGAAATCCTTATCTTTCATTTTGTTACACTACATCACCATAATATTCAAATCAAGTCATATAAGCATATCAATCATGAAAAAGATTAAAGAACAACAATTCACCAAATTGGACATTTTATTAGAATTATATCTATCAATTTCAAATTGTGTATATGGAAAAAGTATATTCATACATCAATAAATTCATACTACATCACTCTGTAAATACATACCTAATAGCTTTTCTCTAATTCCAGTATCTTTCCTTCGTCTTTTTCTCTTCCCGAATTTTCCGACCCCCTCTCTGTTGAATGAACTTCTCTATTTATAGTTTGTTCAATGGGTCCCTCTCTTTTTCCTTTCTATCTATCTTTTATGTTTGATGAGTCATGTTTTCCCGATCTTGTCTGTCAATTTATTGATTATCGTTCCACTGTATTCTTTTGGTCTGATACCTCTTGTCCCGTTACTTCCTTGCGTCCTCTATATTTTATGATTATCTTTGGATCAGGATGATCGTGCGGTTGACAGGCAGCTTATTTCTTACGCACTGTCATGCTTTCACCTTTTTGACCCGTTACCTTGTACTATTGACACGTGCTCTTCGTACTTTATGAGTCATCTTCTTCCCGATCCTCAGTGTCAGTTATGCAGTTAAAGAAGCAATTAATGCTTTCACTTTTGCGCTCTATGCGCATTTATTGTTCTTGTTTTTCCCGTTCCATTTGCATTTAATGCTTTCTGTTTCGATCAGAGTATTAACACTTTCCCGTTCCATTTGCATTTAATGTTTTCTGTTTCGATCAGAGTACTAACACTTTCCCGATCGTACGTGTCGATCATGCAGTGATATTTTCAGTCTTTTACATCTGTCATCCATTCGAACTTTTATAAGGTTTTGATTGTGTTTTTCTCGCTCTTTTATAAATCTCTGCTTCTTTGTTTAATCGTTTGACACGTGTTATCTTGACTTTTATTTCCTAACATAAGGTTTCTTATGAAGCAACTGAATTACCATCAAAATGGCCAAATACCTAATTACAGATTGCAGCAAGTTGATGTGACCATCTTTACAAGTACTCTGACAGAGGTTAGCGCCCTATCCACAGAAACATTTCTTAAGTGAAAACATGGACATCTTGAATATGTTCCTTAATACGATTTACCAAAGAAATCCCTCAAATCGGTAGCGCTACCATTTTTAAAAGAATGCTCATTACATGTGAGCACCATAGAATTGTTCATCAGAAGCTTATACATATTTTCGAGCTCATAAAGATAGGAATATCGAATTTTTCAATGAATAAAATCTAGAGGATTAGCCTCAAGAACAAATAGATAATTGAAATTTGCTTCAAGGCATGCAATCATGTGCAAAAACTAAGAAACATTGTGCTTCAAGCCAATTACCCATGTTTTTTAACAAGAAAAAATATTTCCTACAATTTCTCCTTGAAGCCAAAACGAAATGGATGATGTCCTCAAAACCAAACTAAAGATAAAACTGTATATTAACAACAAGCATACATTTTCACTTTTGTTTGGCCCATAAGAACATCACCTTTTTTGTTTTCTGATTAAAGGATAATTTCCAAGAAATCTTTAATTCAAGCATACAACTGCAAGGTAGTCTTGCCTTTGTTTAAATATATAAAGTGTTTAGTGTTTTGCCTTAAAACTGGTAAACTCTAATTTGAAGTTTAACGTAAAAAAAAGGAAAGAAAGTATGTGACTTACAAACACATTTCACTTCGTTATGCTACCCTTATGGGCGTTTGGTTCAAGTTATCGGTTTTCTAGAATTGGATTACAGGGTAATCCAATTTTTAGAAATGAATCAAATTTTATTGTTTGGTTGATATAATTCAATTACATAATAATTGATATGTCCCAAATCACTTTAATACCCTTTTTCCTCTTTGAGAAAATTATAATCATAAAGATATTTCAATTTCAAAATTTTAGATTCCCTTAGAATCCAATTCTAAAAATCCAATAACTTGGACCAAACGCCCCATTAAGTCAATTCTCCCTGAAAAGAAACCTTTTCTGAACGCTTAATGTCCCAACTCCAAATCAACAATCTTAACTTACCATTCTACTCTAAGTTCCCAGTACCCTAGGAGTCCAAGTTACTTTCCAATCACCCTTAAACCCTCAAAACCCCTATACATTATAACATATTCCAGAACTAATACCCATCAGAAGACTTCTTTTTTTTTCCATCAACCATGCTGAATTGAAGGATTTTTTGTCAGTTCAACATAAATTTAACGAAAATTAACTCAAAGTACTTAATGATACTATTACTACATGTTGGTGAGCTATGTAACGAGACTTGATCGAAAAAGAAATTGATGTTAAGAGTTCAGCGAGGGGTAACAATTTCGACACCTCATGAACTGCAACTTCTTTAGCTTCGATCAGCCATCATCGTTACTATCGTTTCTCTAGAACAAATAAAACCAGGTTCCTACTGACAGATGAAAGTAAAAGAAAACCCTAGTTATATTGAAGTAACGCAAGGTCCGCAACGCTAAAATGGACGAATAAAACGGAATACGAAGCAAACCTCTCTCCTAACCATTTTCCCTCTGTGCACAAACCTATCCAAAGTTCTGTAAAAAATTCAGATTATTTCCATTGTACCAGATATATCAGATTTAGTCTGTCTTTTTCAGATTTTCTGATTAGATTCGGAGTATTAAATAAATAAAATAATAGTTAATAAACGATTTTTTACAAGGTTCTTTTCTTTTTAATTTTCTTCTTTAATGGCTTAAATTTACTAATTAGATATTACTTGTACGCTTTTAAAGCTGATTTTCATAGTCTTCATAGTGTTTCAATTGATTACATCAATTCGTCTCAGATATATTGTCAAGGGTAATCTATATCGACATGATTATCTTCTATATCTACATGAAGATCAATGGCTATTGGGATTGATTGTGGTAATGATGATTTGCGCATACTACTTCCTCTTGGGACATTCGAATCTTAATGAAGAAAAAAAATCGAAATGTCATATTTCTAAATCTCAAGTCATCCCTCTCTCAGTATCAGTCTCCTTTTGAATTACATGTATGCAATACTTATGATGTTTTGCAATTTCATTGTAATTGTGATATATACAATTTGTATCTTTTCATGTTTTTCCTCACTGATGTATTTGGATGTGATGCATGAATTTTTACTATATTAATGAATCATGAAGAATCTTTTCTTAAAAAAAATGGACAAAATAACCAAAATCTTTTCTCGTAGGATTCACCTATTAGCCATCCACATTTTCCTTATTTGACACTCATCTTAATTACCACCCTATTTATTATATTTATTGTTTCTTGATTTTTTATTTACCCCCAACATTAAAACCGCCTAAATATAAAATCAAAAAAAAAAATATTAACCCTAAAACGAAAGGTTAACCAAATTGCACAAGAAACTTCTACTCATCGCCACCATCTCCACCCACCGATCTCAATTCACTAATATTACTCCCTCCGTTTCAGCAAAAGTGTTACTATCGTTTTTTTATTTTAACCTAAAAATTAACTAAAATAAAAAAAATGATAGTAACACTTTTGTTAAAATGAAAATAGTATCTTTTAAAAAAAAATTCTTTGAGTGACATTACAGACAGACCCTTAACATCTCTTTCTTCTGCTCTGATTTATTTAGAGATATAGCGTCTCTCTTTACATTGGACTGATTCATCGCATCTTTCTTATGCTTAATTAGTACCAGAATGTTCTTACCTTTGAGTGAAGTTATAGTATCAAAGATACTAAGCACGATTGCACACACACATGTCCTCTTGGAGGAGGAGGGCACTTATTAAACATTCTGTTGTGCACTTGGATTAAGTTCATTTGATGATTCATCATTCTTGAGCAGGTGGAATGTTGATTTTTTTATAGAATCAATCGAGCGACGTGCTCATAAATACATGTGATGGAAAAATACACTAAACAATTTTTTTCTTTTTTTTTTTTGAATATTTTCACTAGTTTTGATTAATTTAAAACAATTAAAATGCAGAATAATCAAACAAAACTATAACCTAGGTTAATGTCTTTTTAATGGTTTCTTTAATTGAAAAATAGATCAATGAAAAAGATAAATAAAGAGGATAATAGTTAAATTAAATTAGTCAAATTTAATTTAGCTTTTATAGATGATAAATAGTAAAAAGTAGAATTAAAAAATAATTTTTTATTTAAAAATTGGGTGGTAAATAAGTGAAACCTTCTCATACCATAGGTAAAGTAAAGCTCACTTCCTCTTTTTTTGTGGTAATATTTTTTTAAGGAATTAGAAGCATGAAAACCCAAAACTTCGTTGATAATAAAATATGATTACATAATATTCGATTATATCCGTATATCGGAGTACAGGAGTAGTAGAATGATCTTGAACCGAAAGAAAACAGAAACAAAATTTTGTACCAAATATATGTAAACCAATATGGGAATTAAAATCTTCTAATGGTTTATTTCCATTTTATTTGATACTCTCCGAGAAGATAAGATGCTTCCATAGAAGAAGTAATATGTCCAAATTCAAACATTGAATTTGTAATCTCTTATCATCGTGTCAGTAAAAGGTTTAATGAAATATTAAACAAAATTGAAGTTCCTCCAGGAGGTATGAGAAACCGTAATATTATACACTTGTAGTACGTGTCAGAAATAAATATATACTACAATATCAATTACTATGGTGCAACTTATTTTATTTATTTATACATATATATACTAACATATGTTAATCTACTCAGATCTTAAACCAAATTAAAATATGGGGAGAATATCAAGATAAATGTTTTAATAAAAATAACTGGTGTAATTGTTGAAGATAACCGTTTTAATTTAAGATAAAGGTTACAGAACGAAATCTAGGGGAGAGAGTGGCCACATGCATATAATTGTGGTATATTGAATAATTGATTATCCTTCATTTGGGAGGGCGGTTAGTCAATGGATAACCCTATTACCAAATATGCACGTGACATTTTAATCTCCACCATTGATTTAATTTTTGAGGTTATATAAAGAGGGACGAGATTCTAAACATGGATGATAATAGGGTCATCCATTAACTAATCAACCAATTATATTAACATGTCAAGTATACACTCTTTATAAGAGCACTCACAAAAATGTACTCTTAGTACAGAGTCCGATTTTGTGCACGCTTTCTAACAAGTGTGCATGTCACATCTTAATCTCCACCATTAATTTAATTTTGTGAGTTTTATAATGAGGGTCGAGATTCTAAACATGGATGGTAATATGTTCATTCATTAACTAATACCAGGGTTCTGTCTTCGCAGTGAAGAATTGTATTATATTTTTTTGAGTCTGTTTCAAAGTAAACCTTAGTCCATTGTCGATCTGTCGATATTTTGGCTCCATTAGCAATTCCAAAGTCTCTACTAGTAATGTCATGATGATGCCCAGTGGTTGTGCCATCAATATGGTTGGTGTTTTTCCTCGAGTCTCTGCATGTAAAATAAATATAGATCCAACATTTTTCAAGTTCGAAATTACATTTTAGAGGTTGAAGATTGAAGCGAATTAGATTTTCATAGATTTGGATTTAGGTATCAGAGAACAAAATCCCGTTGGATAATCAGTAGATCGTAGATAGTGAACAAAATAAAATCTCCCTAGTTTAAGTTTTTAGGTTTTGTTTTCTTGGAGAGAGAAAGAGATTTTAATGATGAAAATCTTAGATAATGTTTCACTTGTATATATATTGTAATGACCTGATCCTTCATCGATATTGTCCTTATTTAGCCATTCCGGTCATCCGGAAGTGTGGGGCTTTTCAACAGACACCTATTCGGTCATCCAGCAGCAGCTTCCCAAGAGGACACCCAGCCCCATCACGCTTAAATGCAGAGCTTTTTTGCCAACTGTGAAACCAATTGTGTTGAAAAGGCCTCGGTGTTAGGAAAAGACAAACTATTACTTATATTATATTCGACGAACCCTACCAGACGAACTAGGGTATTACATATATATAGAAAGGTTATTCTTGCCACTATAAAAATGTAAAATAAAGCTATGGAGTAGATATTAAAGAAAATCAATGGGTGGGGATTATTTTTAATTTTTTTTCAAAAGTATGGAGTGATGTTGTTTTTTAAGTGGTAAATAAAGTGTTCGATTCTCGAACTT
>JAJJMC010014687.1:362570-421509 GCA_023531435.1 Papaver californicum | reverse complement strand
ATTCTGCTTTCCAAACAAGAGAAAATTTCCAAAAAAAAACATGATTTTCAAAAGCCGATGGTTTCCTATTTACGTTGTTTGGGTGAAGAAGAATTTTCTTCCCGCCAAAATGCGATTCAAAATCCTGGGTGTGGCTGCCCTGATCCAGAATATGGGTGCCTTAATCCAAGTTGAGGGTGCCTTTAACATTTCTACAAAAATACCTAAAAAGCAATAAAAACCATAATGAGTACAAAAATTAAATACCAACAACATATAAAATTGAGACTAAATCGGATACAAAAATGTGTCTATCATGGAGTTAGGGATGAAAGATCCATTCAGTGAGGTTTTATAGAGTAGAACCCATATTGTATGGGGTTGGCGGTAGACTTCACTTTCTAATAAGGGTGAGCAAGAGTGGATGCGAATTTGGTATCAGCTGTGTCAAGTCCTTCTAAATCGCGGATTTGAGATGTTCACCTATGTCTAGTCCCTTACCCGTCGGATTTGACACATGTGGATGAACGGATAAACAGACTGGATGCAGATGGATTACGGATTTAAAAAATAAATAAACTAAAATATATAAATGTTTAACAAGAATAATGTTACTTAGTTTTAAAAATAAGATTATTGAAATTTGAGTAATTATAATCTATCAAGGGTAACATAACGTTCTTCCAACTTAACGTCTTGTTGGGTTACTGAACGTTAAGTAAGTATTTACAAAGAAGAAGATATAAATTTTTTATTCAGAACAAAATAAATGGAGATTTAATACGGAAAAAACAAAAAATAAACCAGAAATTACAAGGGAGGAAATCACTTTTTGGGGAAATGGGTAACAAAGTTCTCTGAAAAGAAAATACTAAACCCTAATCAATATGAAACTATATATATTACCGACAAAAATTTTATATTTACTTTCATATATATATATATATCATACCAACATTATCCTTAGGGTCGAGTGTCTAACGGATGTGTGATATTTCACTCTCGTCTGATCCGTGAATATTGAGGATTTCAAATATTCACCCGTGTCCAACCTGTTGAGAGACAAATCAGATATCTACCTGTTAAAATACAGATTGAATCGGATAAAATCTATGGATTTAGATATTTTTGCTCACCCCTACTTTCTAATAGCAAACCCATGTACAACCCATTAAACCATGTGTCAGGCACCGTCCCATAAAAAAATCGAGTGGACCGGATAGTGTGGCAAATACTCAATTATCCACCGTGTATTTTCCAAACAAAATTTTTAAACATACTGTCATTTTAACTGACCCAAGACCGTTCATACGTGGAGTGAGATCCAATGAGATCCAATCCACCCAAAAATGTACCCCCGAATAGCCACGAAGAGACTGGCCGTGTTCATGTGAATAGGACGGTTTTAAGGTAGCTTGAGTGGACTGTCTGTCCAAAACTACTCTTTACAATCCCAAAGTGTGTCTCTAGTGGACATGGCAGCGTCTACTTGTGCATCAACATATTACGGAACCGTATTCCCTTCGGACCGCGTACATTATTCTAGATCAATAATTGCGGTAGGCAAAGTTAGGAAGGGTATGCATTGACCATGAAAAGTGATCAAGTTTAGGTGAAAAACTCTCTCGATCATGGAAATATCAAATTCATGGCAAATGTAGATGAAGATAGCGGCAATGAAAAGAGGCCAAGAATAAGCATATATTATGGACAATTTAAGATCATGAAGCTTATAAGAATCTTGTTTTGAGGCACACATAAAATTTTTAAGCCATACAAAATAATTAAACTATCGATTGTATGATTATAAAGGATGTCCTAGTCTTGATTAGTGTCCCTACCCGTAAGATTAAATTACTATGTTATCCTTATATAATTAAAATTATATAAACATCCTTCGTTATTAAAACACAAAGTTAATTAAAAGAAATTCAAAATTCATTTAACCATTTTTTTTCTGATCTCCAAAGCAGCCAAACTTCTTATTCTTCCTCCTTTGAATTTTTTTTTTTGTTGACGATTTCGTTCATTCCTAATACGTTGATCGTCGATTAAAATCAAAATTATGAAATGCAACCACCAAGTAGAACAAAGCGTTGCGATAGAGATTTACTTCCGGATCTGAAAATTAGAACTCAATTAAATCAAGCAAGTACCCAATTGAGTGACATCGGAGAGCGAAAACAAAACATTGATTGCCCGATAATATACATTATAAGGTATTTGCTACAAACCCATCTTGTTTTTCATTGTTTTTGTTTTGTTTGATCGATTGATCAGGATTTAATAGATGATTTTAGGGTTTTTCAGATCTAAGTTCGGCTAAAATATCGCGAAAACCCTAGGAATTCATAGTCGAACCTACCATAGTTCATAGTGTTCTTAGTTTCTGAAGAATAGTTTCGCTTCTATTTAAATCATAATTTTTCGCCGAACCAAGGGTATAGTTCCTAAAACATTAAGTTCGGTTATTTCGATTTAGCAATAGTTTCAGCCGAATTTTCCACCTCAGTAACATAAATTTGCTACATGTTGGTTCGTCTAATAATTGAAAAGTTCTATTAGAAGCCGAACTTATACCTATTGCTTAAGGTTTGGAGAACTTTGAAGTTCGGCTATAATAGAGATGTATAATCAGTTAACGAACATTACATTGTTGCTTAAATCTTTATGGTTTGGAGAACATTGAAGTTCATCTAATAATGGAGATGTCCAATTAGTAGCCGAACATTACTCTGTAGACTCAAAATAAAGTTCGGCCATTAATTAATTGCAATATTTTCAGCTGAACATTTGACTTCAGTTTTATAAATGTAATACTTGTTAGTTCGGCTAATAATTGAGATGCTCAATCAATATCCGAACAATTATCTGTAGACTCAAAAATAAAGTTTGGTTGTAATTTGTTGTATTATTTTCAGCCGAACTTTTGACTTGAGTTATAAAAATTCGACTTGTTTAGTTCGGCTAATAATTGACGTGTCCATTAGTAGCCGAACATTACTCTGTAGACTCAAAAATGAAGTTCAGTTGTTTCGATCTTGCAATATTTTCATTCGAACAATGTTATTTGTAAACGAACTTTTTTTATTTTTTTGACGAACTCTTTTTTTATTAGTCGAACCTTATTTGTTTGATGTACTAATTAAATTTTCTACTTTGTGTTAGGAACCAAATCAAAGATGGAGGTAAAATTGAAACTTCAAAGAGTAAAAAGAAGAGATCGATGGAAGTAACTCCTTTTAATGCTAAAACTCCCCAACCTCGAGCAGAAGAAAAGTAATAGAGGCACTACGACCTCCGACACAGTGAACATAGAGACATAGATACAGAGAGAAAGAGAAGTACAAGCAAGTGAAGGTAACAAGGGAAATAATTCTGCTATTGTTGTGTTTGAAATGGGAGGAGTAGTACGAGGAAATGTAAATGGAGATGAAGATAATGATGACCAAAGGCGATATAATTGGAAAAAGAGTCGTTCAAGGAGATGACAATGAATCATCAGAAGATGAAGATGCTGAAGAAGAAGTACAAGCACAACCATAAAAACAAGTACAAACGAGTAAACTTGTTGAACCACGGAAGATAAAACTTCATCTTCCTGCCAACGATAACATATTACCTCCCCAATCGGACAACCTAGCTTATGGTATTTCGCTAGATGGAGGAAAAGTGTTGATCGGTTACAAGGAGTCATGGGCAAAAAGGATTTTTGAAACTCCGGATCATAGGGAAGCGACCATACAATTGAGACACCAAAAATTTGCGGCTTCGGATTTGTTGGGAGAGGTTTCTGGGGTTCAGTTGATAGTCCAACAATCTGGTTTATGAGAAGAAATTACGTACGAACAGAAGGAATATGATTCAGTGACTGCCTCTTCCTTTTGTTATAGATTTTTCCCCAAGACATACACATTTCATCTTCCATTCGGTGAGATGAAAATTACACCTGATGACGCTCAAAAGATTTTAGGTCTTAAGGCACGTGGGAAAAGTGTAGATGATGAATATCATGATTTGAGTTGGGATGAGATTTATAAGTTGGCCAAAGAAGTTCTTGGTTTGGATTACAAAACTGCCGAGTTGGAGTTCTGTTGTGCTGCTAAAGAGGTGGAAAGCGTGCATAGTGATGGACCAGGTAATGTCAGACCAAAGATATTAAAATCGTTCAAGATGACACGTTTGAAAGCTATTTTAGAGAAAACTAAGGATAAAGTAGTTGATGGGAGATTGGTGATGAACGCTAACAAATAAACCAGACTGATATTACTTATTTTTTATATACTCTCGGACGAATCATTTTTCGCGACCATAATGGCAACAAGGTGACTGCTCAGTATCTCCAATTGTTAAAAGATCTCTCAACCTTTCGTGACCATGGGGAACCGCGTGTATTGCATTCCTTCCCAATCATATTGCGTAATCCTCTAGGAAAGACAGTAGAAATATTGGAGGAAATTTCAATTTCTTGCAGGTGATTCTCGACAAACCTAGCGTTTTTTTATTTACTTATTTCATTTGAACCTATCTCTGCATAGGTTTTCAAACTATTAATGCACCAACAGAGGAGTGTTCGTCTAGTAATTGAATCTAGGTTATCAGCCGAACAACTCCATTTCTTTTTTTTGCCTGGAAAATGTCAGGTTCGGCCACTATTTAATAATTCAATTAGTAGCCGAACCTGACAAGAAATCATTTTGTTTTGCAATTGTCAAGTTCAACCAATAATTAAATTATTATAGTGGCCGAAATTTTGTCTGCACTCTTCATTATAATTTGTATTTTTCTATGTTTTTTGTATAAGAATGGGTATATGATCACTTCCCGAAGTTGGGACATAGCAAACCTATTGCCAACTGGGTAGATACAAATCCTACATCGGCCAAATATGAGTTGGTGGAGCATAAGAAGAGGTATAAGTCTCATTTGTTGATCAGTTTAAGAAAAAGTTGGACGCTTTGGATGACAATACGTTGAATTTGAACCATATAATACGAAATAATAAGTAGATGAAGTTGTTCAAGATGAAGATATGCCTTTGGGGATGTACTATGGACCGTTGTTTTATCCAAACGGGTTTATAATTTTTGATCCTCGTCGAGTACTTCGTCAATTTGGATATATCCAATTAATACCACTGGATGATAAAGAAAATTTCAAGTTGTTACCAAAGGGTAGTAAAGGATTAAAGAGCATCACTGGTTTATACAAGCCCAAATATGACCCCGAGTCTACGCTTGCTTATTGGAAAGAGTTGGAAGCCAACAAGTTGTGTTGGGAGGGGTTAGAAACTTTGCGTGTAGATCCTCGTGAAGTTGTAGAAGGCTACACTGATTGGTTTAATCAAAACTTTCATCCCTTTGTTATTAACAAAGAAAGTCAAGATCGTGTCGTAACTCAAATTGCAAGGGGAAAAACAACGGAAGCTGGGGCGAAGAAGAAATCTGACAACTTAATCCAAAGTGTATCCTAGACAATGACGATCATGGTAAGTGATGTATTTATTTATTCTTTTAAGAGTATTATATAATATAAAAGTGTATTTTTTCTTAATATTTGGTTTAACCGCAATTAGGTGTCGGCGGCTAAGAGTTTGTTGAAGAAAATGAAAACCAAAGTTAGTTGCAAACAACCGATATCAGTGGTGGAGCAACAAATTTTTGCGACGAATTAGATTAATCATTAAAATAGTTGAAGATGTGAGCTCCAAGCCAAGGGTGACAAAGAGAACCCGGTAAGAACCCGGAGTTCTAAGTTGAGGTGGTAGAAGAGATCGTGGAAGTGGTCGTGAATGAGTATGGTCTTTTAACATATTTTGATGTTTTGGATATTAGTTTACTATAGGTCTTTAGTAGACTATGCTTTGTATTTTCTAGATGATATACTAATGTTATCGCTTTTACTATTTGGATGTTAGATTATCATGGTATTTAATAAAACTCTACTTGTTTTTTAAGTTTTTTTTTTTAATGAATAACAGAGTCAAGTTCGGCTAAAAAATTTAAACCAAATAACAGCCAAACCGTACAACTTTATAGTTTTATTTCATTACATGTCAGGTTCGGCTACAAAACATGAATCAAATGTTTGTGGATGGTTATGACGACAATCCATGTTTTTATTCATGGTTCAATATAGTTCATCTTTGTTGTAATTGAAAACGATCTTGAAGGGGCATTCTCTTTTGTTCGTCTTAGTCTTATTCTTTCTCCCGGTCTTCCCAATATACGCATAACCCTTTTTATGTTTGTCTACGTCTTTCCTACTTCTCTCACATACCATTTCAAACCGGTCATCTCGGCTTTGTCGCTCTCACACTAGCACAAATTTATTTTCAATCCATGTTCTTCAACCCAAGCCTTTTCTTCAGCTTTAGCTTGCCATGTCTACATTAATACAATGTCAAAATATACTTAGTAAAGCTTTTGGAATATAGTTAACATATAAAGTAAAATATCATACAATTCGTCACCTACCAGTCATTACGGAAGTGATCTCTATTATTTTCGTAGATGATGTTAACAGCCGAAGGTTGATCGTGCACATGTATAGGTTCCGCAACTACAATCTACAAGAATACGACAAGGTTATATAACTCCAGAAAAATAATTTTTGTTCATCCATTAAAGCTAGGTTCGGATGCTAAAATATATAAAATGAAATCCGAACCATTTCTTTTATGATGTTCGGCTAATTCGATAAGAAAACTTAGTAGCCAAACTTATGACTTGTGTGTTTAATCAATTTACACTACAAGGTTCGGCTGATAATGAAAAACCCAATTAGTAGTCGAACATTACACTGGAGGTCGCCAATTATGAATCAAACTATATCACGTTCGGCTAATAAATTTATAATACAAATTTTTAGTCGAACCTATGGGTATAAGTTCGCTACTAATTAGGTATAAGTTCGGCTACTAAAAGCAAAAATACGAATTAGCCGAACTTAATAATTTAAATTTAAACTTAGGTCGACTTTATAGTTACCAGCCGAACTGTTCTTCGCGCGTTAAGTTTGGCTGATAATTTTATAGCATAACCCAATACTGGAAATTGAAAAAACTCAATCTCTTGATGAATTCAACTAAAAAAGGTGATTAAACATCGTCTACAAATATACTTGTGTATTGTTAGCACAAAGTTCCTCATCAATGTATTCATCTTCTGGATTTGGCTCATAAAAATCATCATCTTGAGGTTTAGGTTGAGTTTGAGTTAGAGTTTGAATTTGAGCAAAATAATTCTCATAATCCAAAAAGTCCGGATCATTGATATAGTTGATGTGTATATATTAGGTTTACGAGATGAAGATTCTCCTTCATCATTTGAATGACCCATTTGTCACTCTAATCACAAAAGTCTCAACAATCACAAAAATCTCAAAAACCTTAAGTTTTTTTCACTTCTTCTTCTTCTTCCTTTCAAAAACCCCAACTCTCTCACAAATATGATTTTTACCACTAAAATTTAGTCATTATTATTAACACCTAAGTACTAACATTAACACTAATAGACTAAGGACATAATTACCATTATAAAAAACGGTTGATAAGGGATGGTGGAGTTCTACAGCCTAATGATCCTAATTTGTTTTTATTAGATATGCCTCAAAAAATTTATGTATGCCTCAAAGTAGGATTCACTTATAAGCCTATGACAACCCTAACATTGTAAACCAGAAGTTAGTTAGGCCCATGAACTTTAATACTATATATTGTATTGAATTCGAATTGTTAAGGCGTGTGATTTCATCTCCTTGGCTATCGATCAAAATCAATTCATGAACTCGAAATTATTCATCCAACCAACAGTTATTAAGCCTTTAGTCAGTTACATTCACATTCAACTTCACTAACATAATCATCAAATTAATAATAATAACAAAATACCTAAAATTTACTTTTCATTTATCGAACTTTTCTCTGCTAAGAAACAAGAATTCTCTACTAAGAAGAAGAATCATAATGATCGGCCTCTGCAGTTAAATGTAACAGTACAAGCATCCTGGGGCTTAATCACATAATCATGCTTAGGTTTCCACATGAACAAAGGCATGCGAAACAACAATTGACAAACACAAACCTCATCCATTTCCTTCAACCATCTACAACAATCCTTTTCTTGTTGTGACAAATGATGATGATGCCGGCGTCTCCTTGAACTCCTACGTTGGTTTTGGCTGTTGTGGTGTTGGTTGTTGTGACCGTGTCTTTCCCTGTCTGTGTTCCTAGAGTGTCGATGTCCGTTTTCATGTTGTCGATGTTGATTGTTATTCCCATGCCCTCCCCCGTCTCTATTCCTAGATTGTCCCCTATTTCTATTCCTGGAGTGTTCAGGTTGCCGGTGTTGGTTGTTATGTCCATGCCCTCCCCTGTCTCTATTCCTAGAGTGTCCCCTGTCTCTGTTCCTGGAGTGTTCAGGTTGCCGATGTTGGTTGTTATCCCCATGCCTTTCCCTATCCCTATTTCTAGAGTGTTCAGGTTCCCTGTTCCTGTTCCTAGAGCGCCGCCTTTGGCTTTGAGGGTCATCGGAGTCCTCATCCACATATTCACAAAGCTCCTCCGAGACTGGTTGTGCACTACAAGCTTGATTTGCCAATGCATACTGAGCCGTGCATAAAGGTCTCTGAGAGGAGACAATTTTTGAAGGCATCAAAAACAGAATTGTTGTGAACAGAACTGCAACTGCTGATTGGATCCGAACTCTATCCATCTCTTCTGTGTGAGGTTTTTGAGACTATAATGTGATTTGAAGTCTCTTAACTAGATGAGTTTAAGTATGAGTTTTTAAGGATCTCAACATTTACTTGTGCATGCGACAACTTAGGTCACATTCTTGTGGCTTGTACTAGCTTTTCTGCTTCTTTATCTGTCACTATCTTTGATCTCAACGAACCAAAATCGGAATGCCCAAACCCTAATCAGTCTCATGCACTTCACTATGAGGAAATAGATATCGAATTTATTTACCCACTTCAAAGTGGATTTTTCTTGTTTAGAGGAATAATGATCACACATTGCGTATCGCAAAAGCTATGCTATAAGATCAGATATGATTATCATCACAGAGATTGATGATAGTGATATAAGATTTGATTCTGATCATCATAACGAAGAGATCACTCAGAAATTTTCAGCCATTAGATTACTGGCATGTCGACATTATGATTATGGTTGTAGAAAAGGTGCTCACTAGATCAGCTTAAGTGGTTTAACCCAAGTCTCATTAAAGAGGTGGAGATTTTGGAGAATCAGTCTTAGCTGTGAAATCTGTTTATCAAGTCAGTTTCCAATAATCCAAAAAGTCCACCAGTGATGTAAGTTTCTGATTAGGCTGTCAAGCTGTTACCCCTCTTAACTATGCCAACATGACTCATCATCATATCCAAATTCATGTCTTTGGCGAACTATATGAGCACCACAAGTCTATAGCTCTTTAGTGCAATTATTATAATAAAATAATCTCCAAATGAGGACTGTAGATTTATTGATCCAAATGCAAAATGAACAAGAAAACTTAAAAATAAATAAATAAAGGGAAAAGAAGTAGAAACACAATCGTTAGAGGACGCCTAGCTTCAAACATTACATTTCCATCACTATTAATGGCAAAAAGAGGAACTCAAGTGAGCTTACTCCAAAGGGATCCTTTGGAGTGCTGAAGAAATTTAACCTTAGGGAACACAAACCCTGCCTTCGGAGGATGACCATCAACAAATGAATTCTCATAAATCTCCTTGCACTCTTGTACAACCTGTTGAACAAAACCCGAAACACAAATACATCAAACACCAAAAATCTATCGGCAGATTAGTCGGGGTACTTAGAATCTAAGAAAAAAAAAATCCATTTGGGGTGCTGTTGGATCTTAGGACCTGAAGGTAAAGAGTTACTCGATCGTTAAAAGTTATGCCGACTATCAATTCATAAGCAAACGTTTATCTAATTATCTTTGGTATGAAAAGGACACCTACTTGCACATTTTCGACTACTTTTTTTAGGTATAACAGAAAAGATACATGTCTTGTCATATTTCATAATGGGTAGAATCTTCTTAACAAAATCACACAAATATTAACTCAAGATGTTTACCTCCTTGGCATCTTTTCGTGGTATTCCCTCACGCAATGCGACAAGCTTCTCTACAACCTCAGGCTGCACAAGTGTGACCAAAAACGATTGATAACAGTAAGAAACGGTTTAACGGATACATGGGTACGGGAAGGGGGCCTTCAAATACATTGGGTATCCTAAAACCAACTGCTTTTCATGTTGATACCATTACCAGGAGATCATATTTTAGAATGTGCGGGTAGCTGGGCACTAATTTACATATACACTACCTCAAGAATATAAATTGGAGATTTAATACTAATGTTAGCACTGCTTACAGGACAATCAGGATGATGTTCAAGAATATTCGTGTAGATGAGTGTGAAGGTGTCCAGACTCTCTGCTGAAGCAAGCTCCCTTAGATCACTCAAGATACCCACCCTGTTTTCGACTTTCTGCCCAAAACAAAGAAATCAGAAGTAAGACATAAGATTAACAACTTGAATGAGTTGAAGGGAAGATATAAGAATTACTGAGTTACAACGACACTTGTTATTAAAAAAAATAAATAGGAACACTCATTTACAATAGTACTCGTGTCCGATGCTTATACGGCAACAGCTCTGCCAGCTCTAAAAGTTTAACACGTTTGCAACTTAATTTTGTAAAGCATATAATGATAGAGTGAGAAAAAGAGGAGAAGAAGACACAAAGCTGTTTTTTCTTTTTCAAAATATAGATAGTGTCGCGTTATTTGATCAAAGTACAACTCATGTATAGGCATTATGTACAATAGATTTTGTGGATATGTCCATGTTTCTAGGTTTTTTTTTCCTCTGGCCATGTTTCTAGTATGTCCAAATCTTTCAAGAAACCATCAAAGAAAACTGGGTAGACTTTGCATATGCAAACTAAATCTCATGAGGATTAACGCTCGTGATGACTAGAAGATTTAGCATTGTTAAAGAAAGAACAAAAATCAAAGAGAACCTTCTCCATGTGTCTAGTGAATCAACAATTCACATTGCTTCTCTAGCAGGTACATCGACAGGATAGAAGTTTAAGGCAAAGATAATTGCATAACCAAGTTTTCTATTTTAGTTATGGGTGGAACTTACTGCTACGTTTATATATTCCCTAAAAAAGTCCATGAGAACCTCCTCATCTAGCCTCATTCGCTCAATTGTCTCTTCCTTTATGTAGTTCTTCTGCTCAAGCATAAAGAAAACAAAAGAACATGTCAGAGACGACATTTGAAAAAAAATTGTAATGCAACATTAAACATTCTCAAAAGATACCTGTGTAAGAAGATGGTCAACATAAACAACCACTGTCTCTTCAAGACAAGCTTCAACAAACCTCCTAAATGACCTTTCTTCAATATACCTACAAGGATAAAAATCACATGGAAGGTTAAACTTTCACATATATTTGAGAAACCAACAATTCTGCTTTTCAATATACATCTGTGAAACACAATGAAGTTGAAACACAAAATATCAAGTCGAACTCATAAACCAACTATGGAGAGCGGACATGGATGAAACTACTGGTCGGGGAATAAATCTTCCCCACAACTGAGCAAAATATATAATTTGCAATGTGTAGACCGCCAACGGCAAAAGTCATCTGATGGTGTATCAAGGAGGAGTGTTGGAGGGTAAGGAGGTAACAGTAAAATAATATTGTACAAGTCAATTCCAGTTTTTGTTGGTCTAGTTACAAGAGGAAAGACTTACATCTTTATATCTGAGAAATAATCACCAAATGTTGCAACTAGGTACTCCGTAACCAATCCCTCGCACCACTCTAAAATTTACGAAAAACAAAACTCCAGTTACAGTCCAATATAAATGTTCAATCGCAGATTAGAAACCTGAACTCGCCGAATGTTAGTTCTTCTAAAGTGTAAGTCGAATATTATACTATACTTGGCATATTTTATGGTTCATTAGTTCATATTTGTATGAATTCTTTACCCTTCTGGTAGAGCTTGGCAAGTAACTCCAGCACACCAGGATCTTCAAATATAACACGAACAGTTTGTCGCACAGCTTCCTGCCATCAAGAAATGCACTCAGTATTTTCAACATCAAGATTTTCCTCATCCTCGTGACATTTAAAGAACACTTGAACAGAATCTTCAAATTCAAGATGTTGAAAGGAAAAACATCTTTATCTGCTTGATTCTTCAATCAAATTCATTTTTACGGAAAAGAGAAAAATATCGGCCAACTGGCACACTGTAACCAATTTCAAAAGCACATTAAAAACCTCAATATAAAGGAAGCTACTTTGCAATTAGCTCGTGGATCAGGTTTCCTTCATCCTAACTTACAATTTGTCAACAACTGATGAGGAAGGAATTTGAATTTCTAGTTGTTATCATAAAGGAATTATGATGTATAATTAAGGTCACTAGATTTATCAAGAAAGATAACAGTACAGCAACCCTCAAACCTTGCATTCAAAAACTGATACAGACCTTTGCAACCTCAAGAAAACCTTTGCAAGTGTCCTCAAAGTTCACCTGTGGGAAAACCAAAATAAGTTAAAATAAGTTCAATGTATAAGCCACATGCCAAATTCAACCCCATGAGGTTGTGACTGAAGATGACTACTACATATATGAGTTTGTGAATTGAAACAAGGTGAACTTCATTGGCGTCAGCATGAAGCTTTTTTATCGAACAACTCAAATATGACATATGCGCTATATGTGAAATTTGATTATATAAATCTTGATTGCCAAAACAAGATTTGAACTAAGCTGTTGAGCTAGAATAACATAAACCATATCAAAATAACATCAGATGGGCTATAAGTCAAACTCAACCACATGAAGTTGACATCCTATACATATGAGTCTGAAATCAAAACAACTTCTGAGCAAGGTTACTGAAATTAAATAGAACCAATAATAACTTCGATAGAACCACAGCCACGCAATTGGACAACCCCAAATGACAATGTTGTACCTTTTTTGTTCCAACAAAAGTTTGCATGAAGTGAACTAGAAATCAAACTTTGGTCAGCAATTTCAGTTAACATGCTTCAAATATGATACATTTTTTCATTGATTTACAAGTGTGGCTTGAGTTAGTCATAGGGATGTCTTTTCAAGATACTTTCTATACTTCTGTAACCTAAGAACAAGACATTTCCAAGAAACACAACACAAGCTTAAGACGCTTAACAAATGGGGTACAAATTTAAGATGCTCAAAATGGTAAGGTTGATCGCCAAAAGTCTTTCTAGTGTCTACTAAACTCAATAGAACAAAGAGTGAGTCTTGCCTTTCTACATGTAGAAAATCAACAGGGTAAATTTATCTTTGATCCCCAGTTTTCATAATACAATTCATGAACATATTTTTGCATTAACTTTCTGATTGTATCATTCTGAATCAAATCACGCATCTGCATAATCAAGCGACAGAGTGTTAACTGAAAAGTTATGTGTCAGTTTGGCAGAGATAAAAGCTTGATTATGTCAGATGTGTGATTTTGTTTCATGCGTACAGTTGGAAAGTTAGGAAAAGGCAGTATAAAAGAAGTAAAAAAAATCCTGAAACATAGGGATCAAACTCTCGTACTGGACACTTTAGAGATCACTTCAAACTGGTCAGTTTTTAAAAAGGAACAATTCATTCATTGAACATTGAATATATCAATATATCATCTTGGAAAGTTCTAAGTTGTACTTATAATTGCATAATCTATAATCAAATTTTGCATTGAACTTGAATCTAAAGTAGAGGAGCTCTAATGGAGTTGCAAAAAGATCTGGCTCAAAGTATACTCTCCACATAAATTACTAACTACTACGGTAGAGAGCAAAACCAAAGCTAGGGGGCCTGTCTTTCTTAATTCCAAGGGAGCACTCTGCTTTCCATAACATTTTAATAATAATTCTATCGAGAAAATGAAATAAATGGGACTTTACAAAATAATACGCCGAACATGTAGAGAGTGTAGTAGCTCTACATGTACAGGTTGCTAGAGAGTCAGTGTAGTAGACGCTCTAATTTCTTGAGCCTATAAGAGAGCCTCCTGTTTATCTAGGTCCTTAAAAATATCTGTAAACCCGATTTGTTGAGTCTCTAAAGATAATTTGAATTTTTAAGTAATAAGTAACTTGGACTAAAAGAGTGTGGGCAAGAAAAAAACTATCATCGCATCACCTGATCGGCATAGTTTTGTGGAAGAGCTTCAATGGTGCTGCTACTGAGCTCCATTGCTAGATCATAGCAGCGAAGATTGTTGTTGATCTATTACGAAAAGATAACGATATATGAATATGAAGAACACTTCATACAAGTGTAGAAGGATCTTAGATGTACTACAGGTTCAAAATATCCACACACCATTGCACATAAGGGTTCCAAACCAATGTCGGAAGCCGGTTCTTCAAGCCTATGCCTTTCAGCCGCTTGAAAGTCAATCATTACCTGAAACAAGACAGGGGTAGCAAAAACAAATAAAGTGAAGAATATAAATTAATGAAAATATCCAGATAACACAGTGCGTAACAAGTCTGAAGAAATTGCCTGTGGAAGAGTGACAATTACCAATAATAACAATTCATTAATCTTTAATGCATGTCTACAACAAAACTTTCGTATTTGGGAGAGCAAAGGTGACTCGTCAAGAACAACCTATTATAGTAAGAGTACAACTATGATAATAGAGAGGTTCAAGTGTTCACATTGGTCATGTACTATATAATGCTAACTTACCTGAATAGTAGCCAAGGCAATTCGATATAGCATAAGATCTGTGCTATTATCACGGACTATTTGCACCTGCTCCCCCAGGATCCTAAATAGATCCACAGCAGCTGGCGTATAGAGTTTACCATCTTC
Organism: Papaver californicum; assembly: GCA_023531435.1. NCBI lineage: Eukaryota > Viridiplantae > Streptophyta > Magnoliopsida > Ranunculales > Papaveraceae > Papaver > Papaver californicum. The sequence goes on along the minus strand of JAJJMC010014687.1, from coordinate 406,612 downwards.
CGTTTTCTTTGGTGGTTGGACCTTATCAGCCTCCAAGATATTTGTGTACCATTTCTATGAAGGAAATAACATAATGAAAAGAACAGTAAAAACCAGTTGTCTTAAAGACGGTAATACGAGTACTTCCAATTATCAGTTGATAGCACAATAGAAACAGGAGCCGAAGGAGTACCCGAGTTGTAGCCTGCATACGTTCAACATATGAGTTCATAAGGGGATCCATGGAGCCACTTTCCGAACAAACTTGAGCTAAAGAATCGTCAACACCAAGACCGATCAGATTATCTTGGTATTCTACCACCCAACCGGTAACCTACTCAAAAAGGAGGAGGGCCTATAAGCACTAAGAGTACATAATGGAATCCATTAAAGGATCAAAGAAGACTGCATATATTTATGTGCTAAGCAACTTTTACTCGGTTCTTTTCTCATTGATAAGCAACATTAAGATTGCACAATCTCAGAAGAGAATCTTGGTTGATGGAACTTTTAATTTAATTAGATAACCGACCATGACAATAATTTTTATCAGATTTTTAACAGTCCGATATTTAGGTTCTATGTTCTGTCTTTAGAATTGTGCAGACTGTCAAATCCATGAAGAACCCACCAATTTGTTGCCACTCCTTAGCATGCGCAGATTCACTAATAAGAGGAACCTCCATTCCAATCTGTCATAGGTCCTACTGCTACATTCCCATGGCAATACCTCAAGATATATTTCACTTGTCTTCCATGAGTATGAGACCTGGTGACTACACAAGTCCCCTTCTGCTGCTAGTTGGGAGGAGTTACCAATTCGACAAAAGGGTTTTCGGGAAGGAATGCTAACTCAACTGGAGAAGTGGGATCAACCAACCTCAAGTCGGATGACACGAGAAATGAGACCACGAGATTATTAGCTCGAGTTCAAGAAAACCATCCCCATGGACAAAATCGATCTGACAAATTTTACGGCCTAAACTCATTCTTCTATGAGCAACATGTTCAACAATAAGAGATCCCTTTTGCCATAACAAGTAAAGAGAGACATACCTTAAGTATTTCTATGTTTGTTAGCTCATTTGCCCTGTCACTAAGCAGCCTTAGCATTTGAATAAACCTCTCGGTGTAAAGATTAACCATAAGTTGGAAAATCTCGTATCTGCAAGAGAAAGAAGATAAATCAAGCCAATGACGGCACCAAATAGGTTGTAAATAGTACACGGACACCCGCGAGATGAGTATGATGGCAAATAATAAGCTATCAAATCATCAATTTCACCAAAGTTCTACAACCTAAAGTATTCACTTACACTAGTCTATGACAGGAGTGTCACAGCTAAAAGACAATGCGAAGAACAAGATTCACTAACATATCCAGATCTGACCCACCTCATGATGTAATGATAGAGAAGACACCAAGTATAGTATGATACTTCAAAGACCCAAAACTCTTTGAAATGTTGATGCTAATAATATACAATGCAACAAGAGTGCAATAGAATGAAAATTGAATAATGACTTTTTAAGACGAACCTTGGAGGAAAACAAGGAGCGACATAGTCATAAGTATCTCCAAGCTCTTCTCCAATCTAGAAGCAAGTCAACAATTTGAGTTAGAACTGCGAAGGAAGCAATTCATATAAACATCCAACACATATTTAGTATGCATCTACTGAACAAGATTGTCAAGAATCAACATTTGCGTACTCATAACAGTGTCTCTAAAGTTACTTTACGGGTGACTATCAATACATTATAATTGTTATAAAAAAAAACATGGTAGATAAAAACATAATTAGGTTACTCTTTCAGAAAACATAGCTTTATTATTTTAACCATACCGTGCGAGCTTCCTCTAAAGCAGCTTTCAGGTCCTCAAAAACGAGCTGTACGCACAAATTAACGTCAGAGAAATTAAACCGTAAACAAGGCAGATTAGTTTACATTAAGAAACTAACGATTTGTCCACGTGAACTACCAGATTCTTATGAAAGAAATACCTCTGTCAACAGTTTGTTAAACCGCCCCTCAACTGTTTTTCGTATTTGCTCATAGCACTTGTCTTTGTAACCTTTCCCTTGAGCCTTCAACTTTTGTTGGGTTAGGTTTCTTGAAGAAGCAAGTGCATTAGTAGACTTTCTACAGATCAAAAGGAATCATCAAGAGGTGAAACCAAATGAAAGATAAATGACAGCAAAATCACCACATAAGAAACTAATAATTAAAAGGTCAGACATCATCATCCTCGTTAAGAACAAATAAGAAAAAACTTCAAGCAAATTACTTGGCTGTTCTGCGAGGATTCGCGACAGTAGCCATGGCATCAGCTCCTTCAGCCTCGGCTGCTTCCTCAGCAAGCTGCTGATCGAGGATTTCTTGCATTTCCACAACCCTACCAAAAAAGAAAGGGATACAATAATTGTGTTTATGGACTGGATACAAAAGATTTGCATACACGTAAATCTCACAGTATGGACCTTGGAAAATAATATAAGCAAGTTCAAAGAAATACCTCAGAGCACGGACCAGTGTCTGCGGGCTACAAAGTAGACAGCAAGTTCATTATATAAGAGCATCAGAAGCTGAGAGTAATGCAGAGAAACCAACTGAAACAAAAACACCTTACTCCTATATATGTGTCTGTGTGTGTACATGTGTACAACAAGAACAAATTTTACATATATGAGTAATATTTTAATAAGTTAAGTAGAATTTGGCGATTAACAACCTCCGATGGTGATATATTTTTGTGACGTGCACAATTTAATGATTCAAGGAGAAAAGTGGAAGATACCGCAATTTAAGGAGAAAGGTAGAAGATGGTGCGAGTACACCAAACCAGCACACGCCAATTTACAATTTTTAAATAAACGTTTGGTGGATTGAACACGGTAAAAGCTTGCATCAGGTAATAACTAACAAGTGTTTGAAACTTTAAATAGAGAGTTGTTTCTAATTTGATAGGATTGCTTATTCCACGGGTGAATCTTAATCAGTAAATCTTATCAGTGGAGCAGATATCTCTCAACTACTAGGATATCACCCTGATACACTGGTCTTCTGTTGACTTGTAAGTATATCATCCCTCCAAAATCAGTCAAAATTATGACAGAAGGGAAAAAGGGGGAAATAAAAGATTCCAATGCATCTTTTTTTCATGGAGGTCAAATTTTTGGGACCACTAGTCCGGAAAGATTTATTCACACCAAATATATTGTGCCAGTTCAGCAAGAGCAAGAAAATCACAAACGAAAAGGAGAAAGTGTTGTTATATTTCAGGATTGTGCTTTATCAGAAATACTAGCAAGGTTTATTGTTTATTCAGATGCAGACTATCGTCAGCCTGTAAAGTAAATTTTATATAGAAAATGTTGTACGAAGATAATTAGAAACACTTTCAACGAAAGAGAAGACAGGAGGACGAATAGCTAATTGATCTTCAACTGTCACGTTTGTGCAAGAATGTGTACTTAATAAATGCTCTAGAGGCCGACGACATGCCTCATAGAGATAATAAATGCTGAACTATGACTATGCCATATAGATGAAAAAATTAAATACCTTTCTTTAGCAAGTTTGAAGTAGTTGCCAATATGGGCCCACAATGTCTTCTCGAATGTTTCCCAAGTCCGATCTACATCTTCAAAATACACACTGAAAAAAGGTCATGATCAAGAAGCAGTTAAATCACTCAATTCGACTAGACCATAGAGTGACCATGCAATTCTCTCTAGAGTTCAAACAGTAGGGAAGCAGTTCAGCCGAGGACTAAGCATGGATCGGCCGACAGGAAAGGCAACATAGTACAGCCAGCTAAACTGAGTTGAAACTAAAATAACGTGATGTAACTCTGCCAACCGACCCAAGTAGATATAATAACAGCTAGATTGCAGTTGAAGAGTTACTAAATGGAATGCTCAAGTTAACTTTAGCAAATGGATGAGAAGTGGAAGATATCGTGTTAAATTTACCAAATAGATCAGAGATGGTAGATCAACTCATCAACATGACATTCTAAACATGGATTGACAATCACATCAGGTAAAGTGTACCAAAAAGTTTCTCATTATTATTATTTCCAAACTGCTAAATGATTTCAAGGTCAACATGTGATGTGCTCTTTACTATATAAGGTAGTGATTCATGCCATGGTTACACAACTTACTGAGAAACACAAATAAGCTTTCATCATTTGATAAGTGTAATCATTTACGATATGAAAGGGAAAATGGAAGTGAAAGAAATGGCATCTCACCTTAGCCTTCCAACCTCTTCCTTATGAGATCCTGCAGCTGCTAGAGCAAACCTTCTCTTTCCATCAAGTGCTGTTAACCTCTACCTCGACATAAACACAAACCAAACACAAAAGTCATCTCTTTCAGAGCGCCATAGTCAACATTTACTGTAATAGTTCATAGGAAAATCTCAGATTTCTAGGAAAGAAACCTCGTATGTGTTGATGAGTTCTTTGTCATCGGTCAAAGAGTCCCTTGCTTCGGATGCTTCAACAGAAATTGACATCATACCCTCGACATCCTGTACAAAACGAAAATTATCTAAGCAATGACTAGCATATGAAGATGGAAATTTAAGCAAGTTAGAATCCAGATATCTGTTATATACACGAATACGAGTGTGAGAAGCAGTTTGAAAAGAGAACACTTTAAAATTGGGAAATATTAAGCATATGCCTAGATACAGACACATATATAGTCTGCATAGTTTAATAAGTGCGAAAAATAAACTAAAAGAACAAAGATGGAACTTGGAAGCTGGTATAACCTTTAGAGTTGTATTTAAGTTGTTCCTCGCATTACTGAGAAGCTTTATCTTATCATGATTCTCGATTAGAGTTTGACATTCTTGACATAGCCTGATCAAATAGAGTGTCTGACAAATATCAGTCACAGTCTCACAGCCAGAAAGACATGTACTTGCAGCATACCTTACATTAAATCTTAGTACCTACACATGTATGTGTCTAAGATGCAAATCCATACCGCGGCTCTATCCTCTATCTAGATGTGTAAATTCAAAAAAGGTATATGTACAAGAGACAATAAATGCCAACGCATATAGGTACCTCAACATATAAATAAAACAAGACATACTTCTCAATGTTAACAAAGTTCTCACGGAGATTGTTTATTGTCTTCTGAGATAAGGAGAGTGCTTCTAGACCAGCACGTGCTTGCTCAACCTACATACATCAAACAGTCTGGTTAAAACTGAATTTGAAAATAAGAATTAGGTTTGAACTTTAACACTTCAACAGACCAAAATTTACGAGATATGTATACCTGCTCTGCAACCATTGTACTGAGTTGTGAATCATTTGCCTGACATTGTATAACAAAAACACCATTTATATACAACAGAAAGAAACCTAAAAAATGATAATAAATGAAAATTACTCAAATGGTGATATACTTTCTGCAATCACTGCAAATTCATGCGAGTGAGTACTCATAGCAAATGGTAGTCTGCAATGCACAAAAATACTCGCATGTAAATCATTAATCATGGTAAAGGTGGTACTGGTGTTTGTAGAGTCCAAATTCATTCTATGAACCTCAATGAATTATAATAAGAGTACTTAAGTCAACTAAATCCTATAGCTGCGCATCCAGTAGGTCACCATAGTCCTCTCATCTGCACAACCCAACAAGTTTATACTGTAATCAAATGTATCACTTAGCTAGAGGTTTAGCACAAACAGCACATACTTGAAGACTTCTTATAGCTATCGAATTGGCATTGCCCCTTCCAGTTCTCAAACAATTTAGATCGCAAATAAATTTGTTCCATAATTAGACTCATTTCTTTAAAGGGCACAGGTCACGAACAATACTTCTTGTTTATCCTGCATGGTTCACCCCAAAACAGAAATAAACCATACTTTAATATAGTCGAGGTAAGTCGAAATGCTTGCCCATGTGGTGATCTGATCTCCAGTACCCATTAACCATGATTCCTCACTTCATCAGCAGCTCATACAATTCCTGGATCTTTATTAACTTTTCATTCAACTCTATCTAGGTTCGCACTGCAACTTAAATCTAAGTGCATCCAAAGTATTCCTCAAATTGGGCAATGTTTAATTTTCGTCAATTTAAGCAATTTCATGCCAGGATTCTTTCGAACATACAGTATTTCATAATATAACGAAGCGATCATAAAAAAATAAATATGAAATGAAATACCTGCTGTCGAGTAATGTAATCCGACTTGATGGATGAAATTGACGCTAAAAGTTCAGGAAGAGGTAACAATTTCGCAACCTCACGAACAGCAGCTTCTTTAGCTTCAATTCCAAGATCTTCAACCATCATCTTGAAACAACTCTAAAGAAACAATTCTTCACAGCATCAAAAACACTACTACAAACATTCGCAACTTGACAGATCCACTGAAACCCTAGAGATCTTAATTCATGAGCCAAATTAAGAACGAGAATTAGATTTGAGTAGATGTAAATTAGGGTTTATAAACTTGATTGACGAGATTCGATTTACCGGTAAAATTGAATTTTAAATTCTTGGCGTAATTTAACAGTAGTTCCTTTTCGGGCGATAATTTTGCATCTGAAGAAGATAGAAGCTTCTAATTTTCCATATTCAAAGGTTGAAGAACGAGGATGGAACTGAAGATCTATATGCTTAATCTGGGCCATAGATGTCTATCGATATCAACTTGGGAAATCATGTTGGTGATCTGATGGTGACAGACGAACGGCAGGCCATTTAACTCCCCATTCTAGAGCCTCGGCCTCGGTTTCACAGGCTAAGTCCAAGTCCTGTGCACATCGGCAAATTAGGTAGTTTGCCGAATCAGGTGGCAGGGTAAATTAGCCTTATCATTATGGGAAATATAGTAAGCGACTAAAAGCCTATCAAGTGACAGAGTTGGTAGTTGGCGACTAAGATTTTGTCGTTTAGTAGACAGTAGATCGTTAACGGTTATATTCAGGCAATAACGATCAAATTTTCCACTATTATACATACCTCCACTATTTACACAAATTTCATATTTTCTATCTATTTCTAAAATGAATTCATAGATTTCTTAATTTATTTTAGTGAAAATATCTGAGTAACCCAAGTTTGGTTCCTCTCTCTTCCATAAATCCATCATTTAGATGGTTTATATATGTAGTCCGAAAAAGATGGACGGCTAAAATAGTTATTTTTGATTGATGGGATATCTTCACTTTTTATAGATGACTAAACTGACCTTTATCAGTTATGTATTATTAACAAAAACGAATAGAAATAGAAATAGAAATAGAAATTCATTGTACGGGGTCATGGACGTTTTTATGAAGCCTCATATAGGGGCTTATGGTTCTAATAGAGGGGCTTTTCATGTAAAAACAAAATAGAGTCATTAGATATGAATTTCAAAAACCCCATATCCATTATATTTTTATAATGACTAAACAATCCTTAGATTTGTATATGTTTTGTTTTGGTGGGAAGAAAAAGTAGAAGAAAAAGAGAGAACTTTTTAGAGATTTTTAGAAAAACCCTAGATTTTTATTCACTCAACCAAAATGAGTGATTCTAGTGACAAATATGAGATGGGTGACTCTTTATATGATAGAGAAAATAAATTTTACATACCCACTGATGGATTTTTTTTGTGATTCAGACCAACTTATGGTTGGGTTTTCATCTCGTACCCAACCGTAAGACATATTTATGGTTGGGTTTTGATGAACTCTTAACCGTAAATGGATAAAAATGGAGGAAAACCCAATCGTGAAATTTTTACGGTTGGGTTTTGTTAATCGAACCCAACAGTAATTCATTATGTTCATGGATATTTGTTGTACCAATGACGGTTAGGTTTGGCAAAAAAAAATCAACCATAAATAAACTTACGGTTAGGTTCGATTTTTGATTCTCGGCCGTAACTGATGTTGTGGTTTTTTTTTTGTTTTTACGGTTGGGTTTAGGGGTAAAAACCAACCATATTATGTCTACGTTTGGGTTCGATGCTCTTTACCTAACCATAAATTTCTCTCTCCAATGGTTGGGTTGAAGACATAAAACCCAAACGTAAATATGTTTTCTTGCCTTTTTATCATTGTAGGAGTTCTATCAAAGGTATGCTAACAAGCAACAAATATTTGGAATGACTGCTTCCCTTGTACGCACGAGTGGATATCCGTTATGTTGTTCCAACGATCATCGATTCTATATCGGTATCTTATGCATGAATGATGATGTTAAGTGAGATTAAGTTCTAATTATGTACTCTTTGTGTGTGTGTCTATAATCTATGAATACTATGTTGATAAATTGTCTTGATATTTTATAAGATAGGATGATGTTTGGTGAAATTAATTGACATTTAAACCAAATATTTAATACTCAATTTAAGAGATCACTGGCAAATCAACTCTGGCTAGATTTTACAGGGACATCTCGAGTTTCAAGAGTTGTACATGTTCTCAGTTCAAGGCCAATCAAGGGCTTGCGTCCATCTTAATTAAATAGCCTTCAACTGCAATCCAAGGCCAAAAATCATTCGCATGCGCCAGATTAGTCACTTAACTCAACAAGGTTAGATTTGACAATTGACATTCATGCTTGCATAAAACTTCTTAAAAAAAGAATTAAAAAACTTTCAGAAATTGGCCTTCAATGTGCACTTGAGGTATGCCTCAGGATATTTTACGGTTGGGTTTGCACTTTCGAACCTAACCTTAAATAGTTTATGTTTATAATTCCAACCGTAAGATGTTATCTTCATTTTCTTTTTCAAGATTTACGGTTAGTGCTTCCAAAAACCCAACCGTAAATCTTTTTCAAAAACCAGTTATGTTTGGATTTTGAGATTTCCCAAACGTCGAATAATTTTATGGTTGGGTTGAAGAACAAATCCCAAACATAAAAAAATCTGAAAAACTTCTTTTTTTAAATCAATCGATCAAGCAATTTTCAGGATTGTTAGTTTGATTGTTGTCGATTGTCATCATTGATACCTTTTATACCTTTAGTAGGATTCTTCATCTTTACTATAAAGTTTAATCGATAATTTTAAAAAATTTGAACCATTAATCAAAGATGAGGAATTTCAATGGAGAAGAAAATAAGGAGAAGAAGAAGGTACGGTTGGGAGAGAAGGAGTTGAACTAGTTAGTTCTTTTTTTAGGTTTAATAAATGGAAGGGTCATATAGACATTTGCTAGTGTAATAGGATATCCATCTCCAACTATTTAGTTACCCTTAAAGCTAGAAAATCCCCTCTATTGGAACCATAAGCACCTATACGAGGCTTCTTTTTTATAGGGTGACATTTTTTCTTTTTCCATTTTCTTCTTTCATATTCTTGAAATTTTATAGTTATATTAAAAATTCCATTGTTACTTATCGGGGTTTATGTAAAAACTCCATTGTTCCTCTTTATTTATTTCTCTCGTTCTATTTTTTTCTTCTCAGTCATTGGGGTTTGGTAAAGGTTTTGTGGTTTTTTTCGGATAGTCAGGTAATATTTTTGGTTTTTGCTCTTGTCTATGTTCTTGTGATTGTTCCTACTATCACTTTACTAGTATTACAATTTCTAGCTGTTTTTAGTAATCACCCATCGTTGTAGTTATGGCAACGTGTAATAATAGTAATAATAGGATCGAATTTTCACCCACCATTAGATTAGGAAAATTTTATTAACGTGATAAATATAAAAATGTAATTCTTTTTATTTAGATTTAAGGTTATTTTGATAAACTAGTGTTATTATAATAAATTATGGGTTTTACGTATAATACTTCCTCCGTTTCTAGAAAAGTGTTACTATCACTTTTTTAATTTAATCTATTTTTAGGCTAAAATGAAAAAGTAATAGTAACACTTTTCTAGAAACAGAAGGAGTATATTTTAATAGTGGGTTTAACATAAATAAAAATAATAAAATGAACTAGAAATAAGTTTTTTTTTATTTTACTTTTAATTTCACATTGTTATAGATTTTTCAGAGGAAAAGGTTAAAAGTTTTACGGGTTTAAAACACAACAACGAACTTATGTTCGAGTGCTGCAACAATTGGAAGATGAGTTAGATGAAGATAGAGAACTGACCAATACTGTGATAAATGGAGAATTATCGGGGCAAATACCAAGAGTTCCTGCGCCAAAAGAAGTATTCATAAAAAGATATACGTTTCAGGGACGGGATAAGTACCATCAAAAGATGATGCGCGATTATTTCAATATCGATTCATGTTCTCTGATCAAGATTTCCAGTATCGATTCTGCATGCTCCGATACTTGGTGATTAAGATTATTGAAAAGCTTTCACATGTACAACTTGAACTTAATTATCAGTTTGATGCACTGAATATTATAGGTCATTGTCCTGAACAAAAGGTTACCTCGTCCCTAAATATTCTAAAATGAAACATGTGTTTAACTTGGTTTTTTTTTTAAAGATTAAGCGAGGTTTAAAGGAATCCCAAAAAAAACAAAAAAACTATGAATATGATAAAGCAAAATATCCATCATTACATTTTATGTTGCTTCAAAAAAAAAAAACATTTATGTATATCTTTCTTACCTCGTCATTTAATATAATTTCTTTTAGATAGTTGGAAATAGCTTTGTGCAATTTCTAACAATTCAACTGTTAAATATAAGCTGATATGGTAATCAACAACTCTATAAATCTCCTAGTGAACATGCTTGATACAAAAAGTAAAACTGATTAATTGATTCATGATTTGAACCCATTGTGAGTGACCCAGTGATGTGGCAACATCTTGCATGTGAGAGAGAATGTATTGAAGGATGAAAGAGAATGTATTGAAGGCTGAGATGTTGCCACATGATAGGTCACTCACTATGGGTTCAAATCATGAGTCAATTAATCATGCTTCTACAAAAAGAGTCCAGCTCCCTGATCTTGGCACGAATTGACCTCATTAAACTTAAAAGCAACCCATGAAGGTTTTGTAAGATTCCGATTAATGTCCCTATTATAAGCATAAAATTAACATGCACTTTACGTGTTTTATATTATGATTGGGAGCCAATTTCAGCTCTATATACAACCCTTGCATCTCGTGTGTTGAGGTATTATAAGGCATATAGTATTCCCAGTAGCAATGTTTACCGTTTTGTAAAACTGTTTTCTATTTTATAAAACAAAGAAAACATAAAACGTAAGAAAACATGTTTGGTAGCTATGATTTCCGAAAACGTTTTATGTCTGTTTTTTGTTTTCGAAAACAAAAAAACGAAAACAACTATTTATTGTTTTTTTTTTCTTCTTCTAAAACTAGGTGTTTTTGAAAACAATCCTAACAAACAGCTTTTTAAAATTTATTAGAAAATGAAAACAAGAAAAAATGATATGTTTTAAAAACACTAGAAAATAATTTTTGAAAACAGTTTTATAAAATGGTACAAAACACGCCCTAAATTTTTCTATCTTAGAATGTTAATACCTAAGTGATTAGTTATTAGATATTTATTAAAATTTTAAAAATATTTCTCTCTCAGCAAAATGACAATAATTGCAACTACAGTATCCAAAAGTTCGTACCGACTAGTGTTTCAGGTCTTCAATTTGTTTTGAGAATCATTTGTTAATTTTATTTATGTCAGCATAATGATTTTAATCTTAGAAAAATGGATTCAGACATGATAGGGAAAACTCAATTTTGAACCGGTTTCACTTATTAGCTGGGATGAAATGATAGTCCAATGCGATTTATGCATTTTAATTGAGACCTGAATTTAGACTTGCTCAAATTCGTTCCAGATTGAACAAAATATTGTTACTTAGGAAGATTTTGTTTAGGCACCAATAAATAAAGTTTGCTATTGTCTAGCTTATATTTTCCGACCAAAAAATGAACATTAAGCCCATAATTTAACAAATATGAAATCCTACGAAACATGGTTTCATGTTGTATATATTAAAGAAACCTGTGCAATAGAATGTAAACGACGATAGTAACGACTTGAGGCACGTTAGTACGTTGTCTTTAAAGAGTTATTTCCTCTTACTCGTTAAGAGTATGTTGGTAGGATCAAATACAAACCGTTTTTAGGATAGAAATGCCTTTGTGATTTGGAAAATCATTAATACCGATAATTTACCCCTTAACTCTTATTTATTTACACTAATATTGCTTGATAAGATCATATGCGTAGATTGAGAAAGGAACCAGAGAGATTAGTAGATAATATACATATTGATAAGTATATATTTTACATATTTAGAATATCAATTTCATGCTAGTATTTGTTTGGTTTTTTGTAAATTATTGTATATTACGTTTGTTTTTGTTTAGTTATTTTTTAGTAGGTGAAATCATCCAGAAGAAGTGAATCAACACTTAATTGTGCAAGAAAAGAAGTGCTACAAGTAAATAAGGGACAAATACCAGGTGTAACTTACTCTAATCAAGGATTTCTTTTCACCATCTCGTAGAAAATGAAGAAACGAAGCCAACGACAGAAGAATGAAGTCATTTCGACTTCGTATGAAGAAGTTATGGGCGAAAAAAGAAAATATAGTTTCACGGAACTTACGAGTAACGAATTTTAAAAGAGAAAATGTTAAAGGCACGTGAACTATCACTAAGGGTTGTCTGATATTCAAATGTTGTTAATAGCACCAATCCATTTGATGAGGGCCATCGTCTTCTTCAACACAGTTCGAACAACAAATTAGGTTAGGTTATTCCGACTTCTTTGAGATGTTGTTATGGTGGGTTGATGATCAATGATGAACGTTGATGGGCTAATGGCAATATCGAGAAGGGGGTTGAGCAGCATCAGATGGTGATATAGATGATCATGGGTTTCTTTGGCTCGATGATGTTGTGGCAGTGAAACTAAAACAAAGTTTAATGTTGAATGGTGGTGATGCTGTTTGTTGGCTTGGTGATCGAGAAACTTATTGTTGATGATAGTAAGGTTCGAGTAGCAGCAATGAAGATGAAAATGGAAGTCGATGGTGCTCGCAGAGATTGAATGTGGTTGTGGTTGATCGAGTTGCTTCCTTGATGGTATTTCGGTGGAACATGTTGTGTCTGCAACAATAAAAATACTGAAACAGAAGATGTTAATGTTAAAATAAAATCTCTGAAATGAAACACTGATTTGCACACAAAGGACAGAGCCACCTGCTCAACAAATTGTCCTTAACACAATAGTCCGCAAGTACTCCTCAAGAATGAAAGATGTTATACCCCCACAATGGAGATGTGTCCAGGATAGAACTGCACATTATGATTTGTATAAGCACAATACAAATCACTCACTCAACGAACTCAACAACATAGAAGAAAGAAGGAAGGAAATAAAAGCAAAGCGCATAGCAAAGCAAGAAGAGGGGAAAAGAGCTAGGGATAGTAGCCTGCTCTGGGATGAGTTGAAATGAAGAAGTCGATTTTCTTTTATAAGCAGAGAGAAGAGAATAGTTGTGATGGCAATTGAATGAGAATCAATTTCGTGCATGGAGCACAAACATAAATTGTAAAACGAAATTAAAACGGGAAAATTTAAATCAATTCAAATTCAACCTTTACTGCCAACAAAAAAATTTAATAAGTAAAATATATTCTACCGGGTCAGACGCCCCCCATTAAGATAATTTATTTTTATATTTAAATTCATTTGGAAAATATATCAAAATAATTTTGTCCAAAAAGACAAGTCTTGGTTGACCCACACCCACACCCACACCCGAACCCGAGCCCGGACCGCCCGACCGGACGGATAGCGGCGGCGTGAATGCCTCGGTGCGAAGCACCGCGCGTGTGTGAAATGTATGGTTGCACCAACTAGACCATTGCCTAAGTCCTCTCCCTCATACAAAAGTGTGTTGACCCAAAGGGCCACTCTTAAATGCAAATTTCTTGGTAGTATGGAGAGGCAACATCTTTAGTTTCTCCTATGTGGGACTAAAGATTTCATTCATAAATAGTGAAAATGAGCTAGTTTCCTTAGTGACCCCTTGGTCCTAAGTTCCAGTTAATCCAAGACCAAAAATAAACCACATAAAATCATTTTCTCCAACAATCCCCCACATGAATGAAAAACCGATAAAAATCAGAAATCAGAAAGCGAGAAATATCACTATAGGCAATAGGTGTCCATAAGGTCTTGAACCTTTGCTTAGTGAGAAATTACCGGAACTACTTGATGGACAGTGAACGTGATGTCTTGAATTGCCATCGTTTGGTGTAGTTCATCAATAACTTCCACGCGTGATATCACTCTAGGCGCTGTCAAGTTTGTGTCGTTGTGTCTATTTTGGCCATGGACGTATCCCGTTTCTCAGAATGCTCTAGAGATCCAGCTCAATTTCTCATAGGAAGCGACACACTTTCACATGCAGTCACACTATCACGTCTACACCATAGGGAAAGGACATAAAATGAAATTCTCTGATAGTGTTTCCTTTAACCCACCACAAATTAGTTATCTCATTCAAAACCTTGATCTTGGGATCTCCAGTCAGCAAGGTTGAGTATTATTCATGGAAATTTTATTTAATGATCTTAAGCCCCACCCCCCTCGATGCATTACTAACAATCTCTTTGGACAAACCTTTCGTCAAAGAGTCCGCGATATTCTCCTTAGACCTCACAAAGTCAACAGAAATAACGCCAGTTGAGATTAGTTGTTTCAGGGAATTATGTCTTCTACGAATGTGTATAGACTTCCAATTATAGTTGTTGTTTTTACTATTAGCTATTGCAGCTTGACTATCACAATGTATAAATATAGTTGGCACAAGCCTGTGCTAGAGAGGAATGTCTTCTAGAAAGCATCTTAGCCAAGTGGCTTCCTCTCCTGCTTTATCTAACGCAATAAAATTTGATTCCATAGTGGATCGAGCTATACATGTCTGTTTAGAACTCTTCCGATACAGACCCACTTGCTAGAGTGAAAATATATCCACTCGTAGACTTAGACTCATCTAAGTCTAATATCCAGTTTGCATCACAAAATCCTTCAAGGACCGCAGGGTATCTCTCATAATTCAAACAAAAGTTCAAAGTGTACGTCAAGTACCTCAGCACTCTAACAAGTGCATCCCAATGCTCGTGCCCCGGATTACGGGTATACCTACTCAACCTACTCACATCATAAGCAATGTATGGTCTCGTACAATTCATCAAATACATCAGACTTTCTATAATATGTGAGTATTCAAGTTGTGAAACTCCATTACCATTATTCTTTTTGAGTTTACAACAAGGATCACGGAGTACAAGCAGGTTTACAATCAAACTGATTATATTTTTTAAGCACAGATTCAACATAATGAGATTGACTAAGACTATATCCATTAGAATTTATTCTAATCTTCATCCCTAAGATCACATCAGTGGGGCCTAAGTCTTTCATATCAAAGTTATCATTTAGCATATTCTTTGTAGAATTAATTACATCCATGTTTATACCAAGTATAAGCATATCATCAACATACAAGCATACAATCACACAGGCATCATTCACAAGTTTAATATAAACACATTTATCAGATTCATTGATTTTAAAACCACTAGAAATCATTATATGATCAAATTATTCATGCCACTGTTTAGGTGCTTGTTTCAAACCATACAAAGATTTTTTCAGATTACAAACTTTGTTTTCACAACCTTTCACTACAAATCCCTCAGGTTGGTCCATGTAGATTTCTTCATCTAATTCACCATTTCGAAAAGTTGTCTTTATATCCATTTGATGTATCTCTAAGTTATGAATGGCAGCAATAGCAATTAACATCCTGATGCAGCGGATAATAAAGAAAAGAAAGAAAAGAGAGGTTTTGTTCATACTTCAAATATTCCTAGGAATATCGACTATGAACAACGATAATTACTTAGACTTCGGTTTCTCGACTTTAAATAATAATCGATTAAACTTGAACAAGTTTAAGAAATTAATTCTTATTAATCAAATACAACTGCTTAAAATAATACATGGAGGACTCTTTTATAGACTTAGGGAAAAACCCTAACTTGCTAGTCAAGAAAGTATGAAAAAAAACCCTAAACCGACTCAAAACCTAATTTGCTATTTTTGGCAAATTTTGGTCGACCAGAAATAATGAAAGTACTCATAAAATAAAACTAATTTCCGCAAACGGAGTCCCAAACGGACTCTTAACGAAGAAGTTATTAACAAAACAAAAACTTTCCTAAAATAGCAAAAACACCTGTTTGAAGCCCTAAACGATGGAATTTGGCTAAAAAACTAAAAACCATGAGACGAAGTCGTGTCATGTCTTGCCCGTTGTCCCGTTTCCAATCAAAATGGACCCCTATTGAGCTAAATTACGACACTCGGGTCTTTAGCCTCCAAATAGGCTATAACATGCTCATCTGCATCATTCTCCCGGGGTTGAGAGAAATTCGCCCTCGAATTTTCTGGTCATCATCAGAATTATCACCATTATACGACACCAAGTGTTTGACATTAAAAACATCAGAAGTCCTAATGTGACTTAAAAGCTTTAACTTGTAGGCATTAGGGTTAATCTTCGCGACAATTTCCAAGGGACCAATCTTGCGCGCCTTCAGTTTGTCATACTCGCCAACTGGAAAAAGATCCTTTGTCAATATTTCCCACACAAAATCTCCTAGTGCAAAATCCACAACTCTGTGTTTCTTATCTGCCGCCTCCTTATACCTCTCATTAGCTCGAAGCAACTGTTCTTCAACCAACTTGTGAACCTGTTGCAACTGTTGGATACGTTCTTCGACACGAATTTCAATTCTCTTCACATCAGGAACAGGTGCTAAATCTACTGGTGCTCGTGGATTGTAGCCATAAACAACCTTGAACGGACTCATACCCAAACTACGGTTTACTGAACGATTAAATGCAAATTCATCTTGGCAAAGTTTCTGATCCCAACTTTTCGGATTGTCTCCAACCATACACCGTAATATATCACCCAGCAAACGATTCACAACTTTTGTTTGGCCATCAATTTGAGGATGATACGCACTGCTGAAGTTAAGCCTTGTATTAGCTAATTTCCACAAGGTTTTCCAGAAATAACTAAGGAATCTTATGTCTCGATCACTAACAATTGAACATGGCAATCCATGTAGACGATACACTTCACGGAAGAACAATTCAGCTACCTTCAGTGCGTTAGTAGTCTTCTTGCAACCAATAAAATAGGACATTTTTGAAAAACGGTCAACAACTACAAATACTGAATCATGCCCCCTCTGAGTTCGAGGTAAACCCAATACAAAATTCATGCTCAAATCTGTCCAGGGTTGACTTGGAACTTTAAATGGCATGTACAACCCTGCATTAGTTTCTTTTCCTTTTGAAACTTGACAGATTCGACATCTATCCACGAATTTAGCAACTTCACGCCTCATTGTTGGCCAATAATATGACTTCGAAACAAGTTGGAAAGTCTTATCCCTTCCCATGTGCCCCTCGTCATGTAACTCCTTAATAATCTTCAATCGGAGACTAGAATCAGGAATACACAATTGGTTACCTTTGAAGAGAAATCCTTCATGCATAAGGTAATCACTTCGTTCGCCTGAAGTGATATCATCCACAATCTCCGCAAAGTTCGGATGGGTTAGAATATGGTCAAAATATGAATCAAAATCTATTACCTCAGTTCGCATGGTGTTGAGTATCATACTCCTTCGGCTTAAGGCATCAACAACTTGATTCTGCGACCCAACTTTGTGTTTCAGTACAAAAGTGAACTCTTGCAAATAACCATTCCACTTACCATGTCTAGAAGAAAGCTTCTCTTGGCTGTTGATGTGCTTCAAAGAATCATGATCAGAAAACATAATAAACTCGTTATGAATTAGATAGTGACGCTAATGCTTCAAGGCTTGAACTATAGCATAAAACTCCACGTCATAAGTACTATAGTTGAGCTTAGCACCATTCAACTTCTCACTGAAATACGCTACAGGTCGTCCTTCCTGACTCAAAACAGCTCAAATTCCCACCTTCGATGCATCACAGTGTAGTTCAAACGGCTTGCTGAAATCAGGTAACACCAACAGTGTTGCAGTTATCAGCTTTGTCTTGACAGCTTCAAAGGCTTCTTCAGCTTCCTCAGACCATGAAAACTTTCCTCCTTTCATGCATTCAGTAATGGGTGCCATAATGGTGCTGAAGTGGGGAATAAAACGCCGTAAAAAGAAGCGAAACCATGGAAACTCCTTACCTCGTGTAATGTAGTAGGTGTAGTCCAATTTCTCACAACTTCAACCTTGGACTCATCTACCTTGATTCCATCCTTGGTGACGACGTAATCAAGAAATAAAACTCGATTTGTCATGAATGAACACTTTTTGATGGCCGCAAATAATTTCTCCCTGCGTAGAACTGAGAGCACTTCTCGAAGATGTTGAACATGTAAGTCCATGTTAGCACTATAAAGAAGAATATCATCGAAATAAACAACCACAAAAGTACCGATAAAGGGTCTGAGTACTTGATTCATGATACGCATGAATATACTTGGCGCATTGGTCAACCCGAATGGCATAACCAGCCACTCATATAATCCTTATCGAGTTTTGAAAGCAGTCTTCCACTCATCACCTTCACGAATTCGTATCTGATGGTACCCACTCTTCAAGTCGAGTTTGCTAAATACCTTTGCTCCACACAACTGATCTAACAAGTCATCCAACCTGGGAATTGGAAAATGGTATTTGAATGTGATTTTGTTGATGGCTCGACTGTCGACACACATTCTCCACGTTCCATCTTTCTTTAGAATCAACAAGGCTGGTACTGCACAAGGACTTAGACTCTGTCAGATCAATCCTTTCTGTAGCAAATCTTCCACCTGACGACGAAGTTCTTCATGCTCCTTAGGACTCATTCTGTAATGCGCTTTATTTGGCAAGCTTGATCCAGGAACGAGATCAATACGATGTTGTATATCCCGGAGAGGTGGTATCTCGTCCGACAACTCGTTAGGAAAAACATCCATAAATTCCTTAATTAAAGGTTGAGCTGCAATGGGAATATTACTCTCATCATGTTGTTCTTCTTTGCCAATCAACACATACAATCACCTGCATCTTCTACCTCATCTTTAAACTGCTTAAACGACAAGAGATTGGTAGCTTCTCCAGTAGATGGTGTAGGTGCAATCTCTTTACTGGGTACAAGTACTATACGTACGTCGTTCCATAAAAAACTGTAGGTACTCTTATACCCGTCATTACTACTTTTCCTGTCAAAACTCCCATGGACGACCCAAGAACAAGTGACAAGCATCCACATTAGTAACGTCACACCATATTTTATCTTTATATTTGTTACCAATTGAAAAAGAAATCAAGCAACGTTTGTTTACTTTTACCTCATTCCCTTTCTTAAGCCAAGAAAACTTGTGTGGATGTGGATGTGCCTTGGTTTACAGCATGAATCGTTTCACGACCTCTTCATCAACAATATTCTCGTAACTTCCAGGATCAATAACTAGACGACAAAGTTTTCCTTCGATCGTACATGTCGACTGGAATATATTGTTACGCAACCAGCGGTCACCCTCATCTTTACGTGGAGTGAGACAACTTCTTCTTACTACAAAGTTCACTCCTTTATCTCCATAAACTACTTCATCAACAAGGTCAGAATTATCCTAATGATCCTCTTTATAATCAGTTACCCAGCCATCTTCTTCACGGTCGTTTTCAGTGAAAAATACCTTGTTTGCTCGTTCTGCTTTTTGACAGTCACTGGCTTTTTGCCCATATTCTCTGCATTTATTACACATACCTCCAAAATTGGTAACTGGGGTTTTATTTGGTGTTGACGAAGAATTAGGTTTACTAGCAGTACTAGGTGTTGAAGTACTACGGTTACTTGCTGGAGATGCTTCCATATTGATACCCCAATTTAAGCTTCTACGCCCTACTTGTTTCTCTATATGCCTTGCTCTATGATGTGCATCCGAAATAGAGAAGCAATCAAACATGTTGAGGGAGACCACCTATATAGAGAGCGACTTTTTTCTCATCTGACTCTGACAAGTCGTTAAGAGAAAGGAGTCGGTAAAACTCCTTGGTGTAATCGTCTATAGAACGTGCCCCCTTCTGTAGGTTTTGCAGCTGCTAGTATATCAATCCAATGTAGTTATATGGTAAAAACTTTGTTCTCATGTGTTTCTTCAACTTCTCCCATGATACTAACTTCTATTTTCCTTTACAACGGTGTAGCATCTTGTGTTGTTGCCACCACGAATTAGCCCTCCCACGAAACATAGTCGCTCCCAACGAAACTCGTTTGTTATCTAGTACTTCTTTGAATTCCAATACTTCCTCAACCGTACAACCAGGAGAGAAACTCTTCCGGTTCCAAACCACCATAAAATTCTGGATCTCTACTTTTATTCTTGCCTTCCAGCGATCAGAATCCTCTCGTTGATTTATTCTACCTTCGTGATTCCCTCTAGCAAAAGGGTTAGCGTTATCATCTTCTTCTTCCTTCCGAAGGTTAAACCGACCTAGCAAACCTTGGACATCTTCGATGAATTCTTCTCTAGATCTCCATGGAATGAAACCTCTGGGCATCCTCCTCGACCTCGACCCTAACCGATTGCTACTCTTGGTGGCATCTTATCAACCCTAAAATCGACTGAGCTCTGATACCAACTGATGCAGCGGATAATAAAGAAAAGAAAGAAAAGAGAGGTTTTGTTCATACTTCAAATATTCCTAGGAATATCGACTCTGAACAACGATAATTACTTAGACTTCGGTTTCCCGACTTTAAATAATAATCGATTAAACTTCAACAAGTTTAAGAAATTAATTCTTATTAATAAAATTCAACTGCTTAAAATAATACATGGAGGACTCTTTTATAGACTTGGGGAAAAACCCTAACTTGCTAGTCAAGAAAGGATGAAAAAAACCCATAAATCGACTCAAACCCTAATTTGCTATTTTTCTCAAATTTTGTTCGACCAGAAATAATGAAAGTACTCATAAATAAAACTAATTGCCGCAAACGGCGTCCCAAACGGACTCCTAACGAAGAAGTTATTAACAAAACAAAAACTTTCCTAAAATAGCAAAAACGCCCGTTTGAAGCCCTAAACGATGGAATTTGGCTAAAAAACTGAAGACGATGATATGAAATCTTTTCATGTCTTGCTCGTTGGCCCGTTTCCAATCAAAATGAACCCCTATTGAGATAAATTACGACACTCGGGTCTTTAGCCTCCAAATAGGCTACAGCCTGCTCATCTGCATCACATCCTAATGGAAGTAATTCTCGTAACAGGTGAATAAGTATCAAAGAAATCTACACCTTCTTTCTGTTTATAGCCTTTAGCTACTAATCTAGCTTTGTATTTTTCAACAATTCCATATACCTTACGTTTCCTTTTGAAGATCCATTTACAACCTATGGGTTTACACCCTAGAGGTAAATCTACAATCTCCCACGTACCATTTTGTATAATGGAATCCATTTCACTAATGGCATATTCTTTCACCATGGAGCTTCAGAAGAAGTCATGGCTTCTCTATAAGTTTGTGGATCAGTCTCAGCTAAGCATGTTATGAAGTATGGCCCAAAAGATTTTTCAGTTCTAAGTCTTTTACCTCTTCTAGGCTCAAATTGAACTTCATCTTCCTCTAAAAGTAATGTCTGACTGGTCGAAGGGATATCTAGGGGATCAACACATATCATGCGAGAATCAGATTTTAATAGAAAATATTTTCAAAGAACACAACATCCCTAGATTCCATAATAGTATTCACACCAATTTCAGAAATTTCAGAACTTACAACCATAAATCTATATGCAGTAGTATGCTCAGGATACCCTATGAAGACACATTCAACAGTTTTGGGTCCTATCTTGGTTCTCTTAGGTGGAGGAATGGAAACCTTATCCAAAAACCCCCATACTTTAAAGTATACATAAGAAGGTTGTCTACCTTTTCATAACTCATATGGAGTTTTGTCTGATCCTTTAAAGGGTACTATGTTCAAGACATAGCAAGCTGAGAGGACGGCCTCCCTCCACAAGTTTGCAGGTAATCCTGAACTAATTAGCATGGCATTCATCATCTCCTTAAGGGTTCGGTTCTTCCGTTCAACCATACCATTAGATTGTGGTGAATAAGGAGGGGCAACTTCGTGTATAATATCGTGTTCTATGCAAAAATCTCCTATAGGAATTACATACTCACCACCACGGTCATACCTAACAGTTTAACTGGTAGCACTCATTTGGTTTTCAACTTATAGTTTATACATCTTAAGGGTTTCTAAGGCATCATCCTTACCTTTAAGCAAATATATGTGACAGTACCTCGTACAATCATCTATAAAAGTGACAAACCATTTCTTACCACCTCTAGTTTGAATTGATTTCATGTCAACTAGGTTTGAATGAATTAATTTTAAGGGTTTAGAATTTCTATGAACATTTTTTCTAAAAGGTTTTTTAGCATATTTTGATTCTACACATACTTCACATTTATGTTCATTATCCAAACTAAATTTGGGTATGTAGCCTATGCTAGCCAGTTTATGCATTGACTTATAGTTTACATGTCCAAGTATACCATGCCAAACATTTAATGACACACAAACATAAGCAGAAGAATCAATTTTATTCATTTCATCAGAGGTTACGTTAATTTTGTAGAGACCCTTAGTCTTATAACACTTACCCACATAATCCTCACCCTTAGTGACAATAACTTTTCTAGATTCAATTACAATTTTAAAACCCTTATCATCTAAAACACCACAAGAAACAGTATTTTTGCAGATGTCCGGAACATGAAGAACTTCATTTAATGTAGAGTTTAGCCAAAAGTGAGGTTTAGCCCAACTTTGCCTTTTCCTGCAACCTGTGCTGCAGATGAGTTACCCATGTAGAGTTTCTACCCTTCCCCTACCTTTTGATAGGAGGTGAACATATCTCTGTTTC
This sequence comes from Papaver californicum, assembly GCA_023531435.1. Taxonomy (NCBI): domain Eukaryota; kingdom Viridiplantae; phylum Streptophyta; class Magnoliopsida; order Ranunculales; family Papaveraceae; genus Papaver; species Papaver californicum. Next base: position 383,694 of record JAJJMC010014687.1, on the reverse strand, counting down.
CACAGACATGCTTGGTAGCACCAGAGTCTACCCACCAGTCTCTTACATTGGTTACCAAATTAACTTCAGACACCATACCACAAAACTCGTTCTTGTTGTTTTCAACCAAATTAGCATTGTTTTTATTATTATTAAAGTTCTTATGTTTTCTACAGTGAATTTCAATATGGCCAGGAGTTCCACAAACATAACAGGCACCTTTAATTTTACCAATGCCAGATTTGGGTTTCTGAAATATACCTTTCTTGTGAGGAGTAGGCTTAGGGTTGCGTTTGCTGCTCTCACCCTTTTCAGTATTGGAAGACTTGTGTTCAATTACATGAGCCTTGTGGGACATGTCCATTGTAGAAGATATGTTCTTGTCTTTGGAGCACAATAACTCTTCCACTTGAATCTTCTTACCCAAATCAACCATACTGACCTCACCAGTTTCATGTCTCAATCTACGTTTGTATTCGGACCAGGAAGACGGTAATTTCCCTATCACATCAGACACTTGAAAAGTTTCATCTATCACCATACCTTCAGCAAGAATTTCATTGATAATATGCTGAAGTTCAAGGAATTGATCAACCACAGATTTGTCATTTGACATTTTATATTCCAAGAACCTAGCTACCAAGAATTTCTTACTTCCATCAGTTTCAGCTTGGTATTTTTCCTCTAAAGCATTTCATAAATCAAAAGCAGAAAAGTTCTCTTTTGAATTATAAAAGTCATACAATGCATCTTCTAAACAATTCAAAATATGGTATTTATCCATATAATCATTCCTAACCCAACTTTCCAAATCCCTTTCATTTCCAGCATCATTCAAACCCTTATGAAAAGATTTCAGAACAAGTTCATCTAACATATGAAAACTCAGAAAAAACAACATCCTTGATTGCAATGTTTTGAAATCCTTCCCCAATGAATTTTTCTGGTCTGTCAACATCATTTTTACCCATTGTTACAGAAGAAGTGATATTGTGTTAAGATTGTTGTGTCTGCAACAATAAAAATACTGAAACAATAGATGTTAATGTTAAAATAAAATATCTGAATTGAAACACTGATTTGCACACAAAGGAAAGAGCCACCTGCTCAGCAAATTGTCCTTAACACAATAGTCCGCGGGTACTCCCCAAGAATGAGAGATGATATACCCCCCGGCAACGGAGATGTGTCAAGGATAGAAATGGCCGTTATGATTTGTATAAGCACAATACAAACCACCCACCCAACGAACTCAACAACAATAGAAGAAGAACGGAAATAAACAAGCAAAGCGCATAACAAAACAATAAGAGGGGAAAAGAGCTAGGGATAATAGCCTGCTCTGGGATGAGTTGAAATGAATAAGTCGATTTTCTTTTATAGATAGAGAGAAGAGAATATCGGTAATGGCAATTATATGAGAATTAATTCCGTGCATGGAGCACAAACATAAATTGTAAAACGTAATTAAAACGGGCAAATTTAAATCAATTCAAATTCAACCTTTACTGCCAGCAAAATTTTTTAGTAAGTAAAATATATTCCGCCGGGTCAGACACCCCCCATTAAGATAATTTATTTTTATATTATATTCATTTTGAAAATTTATCCTAAGTTCCTATAATCCAAGACCAAAAACAAACCACATAAAATTATTTTCTCTAACAGAACAAAGCAGCGATGGCTCGAAAGAAGTAATGTCAGATGAAGTTGAGCTCGCGAGGTGGTTGATGGTAACCGAAGGCAGTAAAGGAAATTGATGGTTTTAATGGGCTCGTGATGTTGCCAGCAACGGGAAAAAAATAAAGCGGATGGTTTGAGGTTGTAGCTCGAAAGAACAAGGGTAGAGAAAGGAATGTGAGCTCGACCTGTGAGTGAATCAGTGTTGGTGTTTAAGATGGTTGATGGCTTGTTATTACTGAGAATAGATGGGAGCTGGGGTAGAATGTTAGCTTGAAGGGGTATGCGACCGAGACAAGTTAAGAAGAGAGAAGTCATGGAAAAAGAGTTCAATTGAGATACGAAGTCATGGTCTTGAAGGGAGAAAAATCATGTGAAGATAGAATCAAATTGAGCATGTGCGAGGTTAAGGAAAGAATTAAAAGAGTAAGGGAATGAATCCGTGTTTCATCCGGGAGTTTATGGTCGATGGTATGATAAGGCTTTTCGAAAGTTCTATTTAAAGTAAAACTCTAAGAGAGGCGGAGGCGGTGAAAAATCTTATAAATAGGAAGTCGTGTATACCATTCAATATTAACCCCTCACACAAAGTTTCTCAACTCTCCAAACCTTACATATCTTATCACCAGTTCCATCTAGCCACGTCTACTACCACCTACGCCTCACAGTTCAACACCACCTCTCCGAAACAACACCAACAGTCAACAACGTCATATGCATTTTGCTGCTTGGTCTTAGTTTGATGTTTGGTTTGCTTCTTAGATTTCTTTTCTTTAAACTTATTTTTCATGAACTCTATTATTATGTCTAGCTATATCTATTTGATTAAGGATGATTTTAATATCCGGACGTAATAATTTATTAGTTAATTAATTTATCTGGAGTTTTAATTATTTATCGATTATTTTTACTACATCTAGGATTTATGATTGATTTCTAGATTATTCAAGTGTACAATTGGATTAATCTATTGATTAGTTTAATGCTAGTACTGAGTTATTAGATAAGTAATCGCTCATCGACTCGTACACAAGTAGAAATCGCGAGACCTAGCAGAGGGATTCTGTGGAGCAATTGCGAGTGAAGACAACACCAACAAGTAGACCTTGATCTAAGAGTTTAACTACTGAGATCAACCTAAATTTGAAAAGCCTAAAGCATTTGACTGGGTTACACCTTGAATGATCTACTACTTGGTGGCTTAGTTGAATAGCATCTAGTAGTCGAGAGCTTCTGTATCCAGTGATAAAAGGAGTTTTGGGATAACACTGATCTAGCTGTTATTTTACGGTTGGTGATAATTGATTCTGACGAAAGATAGATGAGCATACTAATTCAGTTAAAGTTTGGTAATCCCTAACCATTCATTCTTTCTTATTATTTTATTATTATTATTTTAGTTAATTAATTTACAAACCCTCTTTTTTAGTATTTTTGTTCTAGTTTTGCTAATCTGAATAACATAACAATTACACAACTTTCAGTGGAAACGATCCTTACAACCATTATATTACTAGTTAGTTAGTAGGATAAATATTGATTAATTTGTTGCACTTACGAATCGCATCAAATTTGGCTTCGTTGACGGGGAACAATGGCTAATTGAATGCATATTTGTTTTATTTTTTTAGTAGTTTAGATATTTTCACGTTTTTCTTTAGTGTTTTTCAGATTTTTAGGTTTTCGTGGTGTTAACAACTCGATTAAGGTGTTCAACCCTCGTCAAAAGTGGGAGGTAATTTATGAAAACAGGTTGTAAGTATCACTTTTGTTTTTATTTATTTTTTAGGGTTTTGTTAGATTTTTCTTTTTCTTGCGGTCATCATGTTTCCTTACGGAAATAACATGTACGGTGCACAAGATCAATCATATAATAGTGGTAACCAATATGGTTTTCAATCTCAAAATTATGACAACTACCAACCATACCATGGGTATAATCAAAACCAATCCTTTGGTTACGACCAATACCCGATTGAACCTTACGATTATTCCCATACATTCCAACAACCTTATGACGGGTATATAAGTGAACAGTCACAAGGATGGGGGGGATAGTTGTGTTCCTCATAATTTCTCTAGTACCACATATTCTACTTGGGACAAATTAGACGAACTTCACAGGCTAATAGAGCAATTTATTCACCAACACGATGAGCATAGTCCAAAGTTAGATGATGTGAAACAACAACAACAATAACATGATTAGGAAGAGTCACATCGAGATCTTCAAAAGAATTTGGAGGTATTATACGAACCAATTTCTCAACTCGGTAAAAATAAGGATGAAGAAGAAGTATGGCCTCAAAACCAAAACGATTATGAAATTCCTAAGAATGATAAAAACTATTATGATGATGAGCAACCTTTCGAAATTCCTTGCAACGATGATAAATTTTTTTTATACAAACTCCGGATCATTATAATGATCATTCGCTTATTCAAAAGGAGGAGCCTTGGTATAACAGAACCATTGTTTTAAACGGGGTAGTGTACTCAAACGCAGATCAATGTTATAAAGAATGTTCAGATTACAATGTGTTTAGCCCAGTTGATTTGCAAGTGATAGACCTGATTATTTTTTCAGAAGAGACTCATTCAGATGATCCTAGAATTTGCACCATTAACTAGGAAAGGATTCTGATTCTGATGATGAGTGCGTTGAAGAGCTGGAGATTGAGAATGAGACCAAATTGATTTATTTTGTGGAAGACCCAATTGATCTTGACATGGATTATAATGATGCTAAGATTTCGATCGAAGCAGAGACTAATGAAGTACGGTTAGAAAGTTTGATAGAGGACCACGATTCACATGAGATAACTAATCCAATACAAGAGATGAAGGAAGGTTTGTCTAATCCTCTTGATAGTTCTATTTCTAGTGATCATTCTCCCCTGATTGAAATAGTTTCTCAAAGAATTGTTAATCCAGTTTTTAAGGAGCTACCTAACTTAAGATTGGAGTCGTGCGCTTCTAAAGTTTTAACGGATTATTTTGCTTCTAAGTATCCACCACTTGATGTGTTTGATTCTAGCATTGTGCAGGTTATTCGAGAGGAACCCAAAGAAGTTCCCTTGTTTTATGTTCTTTATACACTTCCAAGTGTAGAAAATACTAAGTGTGGGGGAAACTTCCATAAAATAACATTTTCATCGTTTATATCTTATGTTAATCATTGTGTGAAGTTGTTATTAGAACTGCAGATTATTTTCTAGGTGGATCCCAAGATTTTCAGATTGTTGGTTTACAGGCGATAAACAGAAGGTCAGGTCGAGGATGTAAACTAAGCGCTGAATGGGAGGCAACCCATTGGTTTTGTATTTCTATCTTTTGCTGTTTATTTTTAGTTTCATATCATATTAGGGATTTCCCATCTTGATTTTACGTTAGAGGAGTCAATTTACATTGATGATAATGTAAAGTTTAAGTGTGGGGGAGTGATTAAGCATATAGATTTTTAGTATTCACTTTTGCAGGTAGAATTTTTGAACTTTTTGTACATATTTTCATGAAAACCTCCAACTTTTATGTATTTTAGAGTCACTTAGTATACTTCTAGCTAAATTTACATACATAGTTCTAACCGAATAACTGAACTTAGAAGTATCAGAGAACTTTATTCGGAGTTCTTAGTTGTTGAGAGGTAATGCCGATAAAAAGGGACTTAAACCTTCGGTAGAGAATATAGTATTAGAGAAGCTGATCATTCAGTAACTATGAGTGAGGCACCAGACCTTTAATTTTCCGTTTAGAGTATTTCATATGCGCAAATTCCGGGTAGAATGATGAGCTACCCAACCTCACACCAATTTCAGCACTTCTTTTTGATTTCTTGAGTGCCAATTCTATCAACCATGAGGGTGTTATCAGAATTGCTAACTCTATTTTGTAGTCTTGTTTGCAGTTGGCACCATTCTCTCGAAAAAATAACAATAGAAACACATAATCTTAACAAGGGAGCGACATCGAAATCACGAAAAAAAGTTTAATACAATCAAGGTTTCAAGCAACAAAAAAAGGAGTAAAAATTCTATATCCAAGTTGAAGACTAAGTAAAAGAGCAGTGAATTTTTATGAAGTTTATGAGATGAAGACAGTACAAGTTGTGAAAAATCAAGTGGTAAAATCCTTCTCCCACGACCAAATTAGTTTCATTATATGTTTTTATGTTCAAAAAAATAAAAATATATTAATTAATTAAGAAAAAATCAGAAAAAATAATAAAAAATAATTTTGTTTCAGAGTTTATTTCTTTTTGTATTCATTCAATAAGGATGTGGGGAATTTTTTTTTAAAGAAGTTTCAAGCAACAAGAAATTGAGGAAAAGAGTTATATTTTTCAAAGTTCTACGAAGTTCAAGAGTTCATCATCAACAGTTGAAGACCGAGAAAATTTTTATTTGCTGCGAGAGTGGTGTTGATTGTAGACCGGGTGAGAAGGTAAGTAAGCGTTCCTATCCTCACATAGTGATTGATTTCCTTTCTTATAGGTCATCAGAGAAAAAAAAATTATTTTTCGTCCCATGTTTCTATAGGATAACATCTTCAGATAATTCAGAAGGTTTTCTTTCCTTCTCACCATTCAACGTGTATCTTCACTCCTTCCTGCACACATGAGAACCATAAAGTGCGTCTTCTGAGTGCAATTTCATAAAATCTTGTTGGTGAGGCAGAAGTCGAGGCGTAATGCTTATTCAATCGCTCTTGAGGATGGATTCTTTTATATGGTTGGTTTTCTCCTAACTCAAGAGTTAAGCATGAGAATAATGCTTTTTGACATTTTTAACTTCTTATTATTAGTGTGCAGAAACTTTATGTCCTCATAGCTCTTTGGATGCTTGTGACTTTGAAGTTGGAGTATATTTTGTGGGTATACCTCTTGTAAACCTTCACGAGACTATAACTCGTCCACTAGGAACACCTAGGGGTTTAAAGGCTTATTGTACATGCTAAGTGTAACCGTATCCTCAACGAAAAGGAGTTGTATTTTAGTTTAGCTTAGGATTATTTTAGATTAGTTTACTCGAGGAATAGCAAAAGCTAAGTGTGGGGGAATTTGATAAGTGCAGATTTTCATATTTAGAATATCAATTTCATTCTAGTATTTTCTAGGTTTCTTGTAAATTATTGTATATTACGTTTGTTTTTATTTAGTTATCTTTTAGTAGGTGACATCATCCAAAAGAAGTGAATCAACACTTAATTGTGCAAGAAAAGAAGTGCTACAAGTAAAGAAGGGCCATAGACCAGGTCGAACTTGTTCTAATCAAGGGTATAGAAAGGAAGGGAAGCTCGACCTGTGGGTGAATCATTGTTGGTGGTTAAGATGGTTGATGGCTTGTTATTGTTGAGAATAGATGGCTAGAATGTTATCTTGAAGAGGAATGCGGTTGAGAGAAGTTAGGAAGAGGAGTTCAATTGAAATATGAAGTCATGGTCTTGAAGGGAGAAAAATCAGGTGAAGATAAGATTAAATTGAGCGTGTGAGAGGCTAAGGAAAGAATTAAAAGAGTAAGGGAATGAATCTGTATTTCATCCGAGAGTTTATGGTTAGTGGTATGATAAGGCTTGTCGAGAGTTCTATTTAAAGTAAATCTCTAAGAGAGGCGGTGAAAAATCCAATAAATAAAAAGCCGTGAATACCATTCAATATTAACCCCTCACGCCAAGTTTTTCACCTCCAACAGAGGGTAGATTTAGATCCTCTCCAAACCTTACGCCTCTTATCATCAGTTTCATCTAGCCACGTCCACTACCATCTACGCCTCACAGTTCAACACCACCTCTCCAAAACAACACCAACAGTCAACAACGTCACATGCCTTTTGTTGTTTGGTCTTGGTTTGCTAATTGGTTTGTTTCTTAGTTTTTGTTTTTGTTTTATATAAATTTATTTCATGAACTCTATTATTATCTCTAGCTAAATCTATTTGATTAAGGATGATTTCAATGTCCCAGGCGTAATACTTTATTAGTTAATTAATTTATCTGGAGTTTTAATTATTTATCGATTGTTTTTACTAAATCTAGGGTTTAAAATTGATTTCTAGATTATTCAAGTGTACAACTGGACTAATCTGTTGATTAATTTAATGCTTGTATTGAGTTAAGAAAAAAGTAATCGCTCATCACCATGTACACAAATGGAAATCACGAGATCTAGCAGAGGGATTTTGTGGAGCAATTGCGAGTGAAGACAACACTAGCAAGTGGACCTTGATCTAAGAGTTTAACTACTGAGATCAACCTAAATTCACAAAGCCTAAAGCATTTGTCTGGGTTACACCTTGAGTGATCTACTACTTGGTGGCTCAGTTGAATAAAATCTAGTAGTCAAGAGCTTCCGTATCCACTGATAAAAGGAGTTTTGGGGATAACACTGATCTAGCTGCTATTCTACAGTTGGTGATAATTGATTCTGACGAAAGATAGATAAGTATACTAATTCAGTCAATGTTTGGTAACGACGAATGAATCCCTAATCATTCATTTTTTTCTTATTATTTTGTTCTTATTATTTTAGTTAATTAATTTACAAACCCCCTTTTTAGTATTTGTTCTAGTTTTGCTAATCTGAATAACCAATCAATTACCCAGCTCTCCGTGGGAACGATCCTTACTACCACTATATTACTAGTTAATTAGTGGTAAATATATTGATTAATGTGTTGCACTTACGACAACATCAATAATCAACATGGTTTGGCTTGTTTATATAGATACCAAATAGATTCGGTTACACAATTTATTTGTTTCAAAATTTTAATTTAAAATCGACGGACACATTGATTTGTAATCATTTTTTTATCTTTCTTCAACAAATTATATCTACATTTTTTATTTTTTCCAACCATTCATTTCATACTTAATCTAAACTTGTAAATATTTGAACTTGAAATCTAATATTTACCAATCCCAACTAGATTCTTTAAAATCCCAACTAGATTAAATATTACTCCAACTTTAAACAACTGACCATGATATTTCAATGCATACAAAAAGGTTTCAAACTTATTTAAACCTTTGATTAATGATAATGTTTCAAAGTGCAGCTGAAAGTTACAGTAGCCTTGAGAGGAAATATCTATGAGAGATCCAGAAACACTACATGGATGGAGAGGCAATATCTATGAGAGATCAACTTTCATATAACGCTGGTATGTCCTTGTGCCTACCTGTGTTCATGAGCAGTCCTAAGAAAAACCTCTAACTATTATGAGAAACAACATCATTTATTTTCTCACATAGATAAAATCCTTTTAGTTTTCCCGTTATATATCAAAAGCTTGTTCACAAAGAACTAGACTTTATTAAGATTAATAACAAACAACCTTCCAACATAATGAAAAACATTAACTTTTTTAAATAGAACTACACATTTCTAGCAGTATTGATCTAATCACTAATCGATAACCCGATTTTACCCATTAAATCAAAAGCTAGTCATTTCTAGTGATTGGTCGAGTTACCATTACCAGTAACTGATGTATTCTCAAAGGTTTCAGTCTCATTCTTGTACACATGGTTTTCACCAATTCCTTAGCAAGTCCTTTAGTAAACGGATATACCAAATTGTATTTCGACCTCATATAGGAAATGGATACGATACCATCTTGTATCAACTACCTATCATAATCATGTCTCAGAATGATGTCTCTATACTTTTTGTTATATGTGCTATTGTGTACCCTTGATAAACGGCTTCGCTGTTGCAACGTATTGAATTTATGATGTGATTTGTAGAAGTGGTAAATAGGGTATCGTTCATCCGGACTTGTGATGACTTGATTTTAGACTTCTAAATTCTAAATTTAATCTAGCAAATTTATACAAAAGATGATAGTAATATTACGAGAGACTAGGACTTCGGATTCCACCAATTTTCATATTCATGTGGTTCAAATATTAATTTTAGACAATACTTGCTCATATAATAAAAGATTTTTGACTATGATTCTTTGCCAAAATTGATTTTTAAAACATTAGATGTAAATTATAAGCATGTCACATCAAAAGTACTTAAGACTAAGCATACACCATCGAACAAGATCATAAATAATTAAGAAAATCATAAATCAATTTAAATCAATGCAAAAATTCATAAAAAATAATTTATTTAATTACCACAATCATGAAACATGGCTTCCTCCATTATCCCAGTGTTAAGGTTTACCTCATCATGCTCAAAACACTCTCAAAAGATAAAAACATGGTTCAAAAGTGTTTATAAGGAAGAAAGAAAAGAAAACAAATAAAACAGAAAACATAGACGTTTATATATGTTGCTAACACGGAATTGTCACGGATCTCTGGAGCATTTTTCTATCGCTGAAGGTATTGAATATGAAATTTTTGGAAACAGTTTCTTCAACCTTTTTGCGACAATTTCTTCATCTTCTTCACATGAGCAGAAATTTTTTAGATTTTTTTTTTCAAGTTTCTCTGGCAGAGCCAGCCCCCCGTGTTACTACTCTTGATCTCTTTGTTGATACTCAACATCCATAAGAACCCCGAATTTCAAATATCTTCTAAAATAGTCTCTTCTTTGATGATTTTAATCTCGGCCATATAAGAAAAATATCTCAGGGTTTTATCTCGATCTCCAGATGTTACTAAGCTTCCAATCTTTGGTGATCTTGTTTCCTTTCTCGACTTGATGTGCCATCGATGAGGTAAATAAGGAGATAGAGATTTAATCAAATAAAATCGAGAATATATTTCTTATCTTTTTTTTTACGCAACCATTGATTAGCTGAGACTCTTTTAAATTCAGAGTTATCAAATCTTGTACGAGACCTATTAATAAGGCAAGCGAAATATTCTTGTCTTAAAAAAATCCCATAAATCTTCTTCAATATCTTATTTGAATCTCACGCAGAAGAGAAAGAAATAGTTCCCACCAATTTTCATTTCCAAACGAAATGGAAGGGGTGCCTTTAACCAGCTGATGAGTGCCTTTAGTAATTAGGGGTGCCATTATCTAAATGAGGGGTGCCTTTAGTAATTTTTCTGGATGCCTTTATAACTTTTTGATCCAATTTTTCCCAAATATTTATTTCTCCAAAAACACCTACAAATACATAAAATACCATAATAAGTACAAAATGAGTACTAACAAAATAGATAAATGAGATCAAATCAGACACAAAAATGTGTTTATCAATTTACTGATATAGGTTGTACACCAAAAAAAAATTCTTATCAAATTCCTTGGGCACCCGGCCTCTTTGCTGGTAGCAGCTAATGCTATGAACTCCGACTTCACTTTAGAATGAGCAATACATGCTTGTTTCTTGGAAGCCTAAGAAATTAGTCATTCTCTAAGAGTAAAAACCTTATACAAATGTTATCTTTTAAGACTAGTATCAAACATGCATCGGGATAAGATATAACAAATTGAATTTAGAGGTTCTCTTTAGGTAACCGAGAATTATTCCAATGACTTTTCGGTGTTCAATTCTTGGTTTTCCTGTGGATCTACTTAGTTTACCAACTAAATAACAGATATCATGTTTTGTACAATGCAATGTGCACACTAAAAAACTCACAACACTTGTCGCACCACTATTCTCACTCAGTTTTATACCTGAGTCAAACGATGTGTTTGCTTTCTTAAACTCCATATGCTCAAATTTACTTAGCACATTCTCAGTGTATTGTGATTGATAGAAATCATAACCCCCACCATGTCTTGCAACTTTGGTACCCAAAATTGTATCAACTTCGCCAAGATCTTTCATCTTAAAAATTAGAGTGGAGATATGTTTTAATTTCATCAATATTTTTCATGGTGTTGCTGGTGATTAACATGTCATCGATGTACAAACAAATAATTATAATATATTTTTTATGAACCTTAGAATATATACCCTTACCGGTAATATTGTGTTTGAAAAAAAATATGTTATAACTGAAAAAACGAGGGTACCGAATACTGGTAGGCCAAGAAGGTCTTTCTTTGTCTGTTCCTCCATACCCAAGAGCATAAATTATTAAGCTACCAGTAGTGATAGCGGATGCAAGAGCCCACCAACTTTTTGATTATAACTTATATATACACACCTTGAACAATCTTATGGAGATAGAGAATATATCATATTAAGAAAGGTGACAACGCCCAAACTTTTATACTTTTGATTATAGAGAAGATAATCAATTTCGAAATAACAAAATTAAAACTGATATACAAAATCTTGTTAATGAGGAAAAATGTAAGTGCAAAAAATCCTCCAGGACCTTGTCCAGTTTTGAATACTCACCGAATTAAGCCCCTACACTCTTGTCTACTATCAGAGTTCGGTCTAGTGTAGTTGAACGAAATATACTAACACTAATTTACCTGCAACAGCAGTGTCCCTACGCCTACAACCACTACAGGCCTACGCACGTGAATCCCCTAATAGATGTTTATTACTATTTGGAAGTTGCTCCATAGTTCGTCGAGAAGACTATCGCTACCTATCCTCCAACCGGACGATTAATATTTCCTTTAGATTATCAAATCAATACAGTTAAGGAATTTTTTTTATGATTTACCCCTTGATCCCCTAACTACAAACACAGGCGGAAAACCAATCAAACATCTTGTAGCAACTCAATAATCTTCTCATATATCAAAATATGTTAATACGAGAAACGTAAGTTTTATCCTCAGATTCCAACGGGTGTTTATATAATTTGGTAAATTTATACTCAAAAGTTCTTAAGTTGCCTTATATCAGAAGAAAATGACCTTGGAATAAACAAAAATTATATTTAAAAAAGTTGTAAACTATTAGAAAGTAAAAGAAACTGAAAACGGTAAATTTAGATTCTCATTTACCGAGGTAGCGATACTTCCTGGCTTTTTGATCCTCATGAAGACTTTAAAGTTACACCCCAATCACGAAGGTTGGAAGGGTAATAGTCTTCTCCACTCTACAACTTAATCACATCGTGCTCGTAGGGCGAATTCTATCGATTGTAAAATTTATAGTTTTAAACCGAGGCTATCATCTTATAAATCAAGAAAATATTTCTTTGTGTTAAACTAAGTAAATTTTGAAGATAACCATACTATTTTTATGTTTACTTCCAAATCAATTTACTTAGCTAGAATTTCTAGGGTATACTTACATTAATAAATCACTAGCAATAAATGCAAAGATATTGTTTCCAATATAGTATACCAGAAAATTTAACACTTTTTAATGTTTAAGATATCCTCTAGATTTATCCTCATTTATAGTTACATGCATATATAATTCTTTTTACTGATTGAGGAACCCAAAAATTATGGCAAACCTTGAGTAACAACAAGCTCATAAATGTTTATGCTAAGAATAGCTACAACTTATCTAAGTAAAATACGTACGTGACTAATAATTAATAATATTCTTTTAAATGTAAACTAGAATCCAAGTCTTATGTTACTAATATAGCCATGAATAACTAAGTAGAACTTGTTTAGAACTTCCAGCCTTGATTGTAGAAGGTTTCATCAAATCATGATCTTAAATACATAAGTCATTATTTTCGGCCTTAAAGGTTTTGAAAGTGCGTCTTTATAAATTTGAAAGTTATACGAGATTAGTCCACTTTCAAAAATTAAGTAATGCAATTTCTGGAACCTTGACAGCTATCAAACATAGTCGTTGGCTAATTTTCAAAGTTGATAGACTTAGTTTTAAGAAAGTATCGCAACAAGCGTTAATACACGTCCACTACCTCACTTCCGAAGTTAATGGAATTGAATTCCGATAGTATGCCAGCGAGCAATGTTCTAAGCTTGCTCATCCAGTTTCGAAACTTCAGAGTATCAGCTTTCAGAAGTTATGCAATTTTTTAAGAGTCATGTCTCTTTAATTTTTGAAAGTTCAACAGTGAGGACCAAACATCCTATGTTTTCCGTTCGTACAATGAACTAGTAGAACACTAATCTTGTATTTCATTCATTCACAACATTAATCTTTTATTTCATTCCTTCGACACTTTAATCATATTCAATGATCAAGTCTCTCATACTAAAGTCATGACTTTACTTGATACTTGATTTCTTTCATAGATAGATGGATAGATACAGAGGATGACAATCATACAAAAGGAAATCAAATATTTAAATACTTACTTTTACGATGGATGATGTCTTCATGTAATCTCCGGTCTCCGCATTCAATTTTTCGGGAGTAACTTGAGATATTCCATCCTAACTTCTACAACATAATACTAAACTATTCTGAAATTTGACTTTAGTAATTAGTGCAATAGTAAGTTTGGTATCTAAGCTTGACCACACATTCGACATACCAACACCTGCGAGTTCAACCGAGTAATGTTTTAACAATAACGATACCAAATTTATCGTGCCATTATTTCAGAGCTTATTTTAACATATATAACGATTTAACTAACCTACAAAATTTGTTTTCATTTCCTTAAAGAATAAGTCCTTTGTTGCTCCACCTACATTTCTTCACTATGAAACAATATAAGAATGTCGTTTTTATATCCATTTTATGCAATATAAGTTGAACATAAATACTAAAGCAAATAAAATTTTAATGGAACTTATTCTAGCAACAAGTGCTTAAGTATTAAAATAATAAATGCTTACATATTATCTAAATCTTTGGCTACTAATCTAGCTTTAAAGGTTTGAATTAGGGTTGTTAATGGGTCCGGGTCCTTTCGGGTACCATAAGACCCAGACCCGAACCCTTCTTATAAAAGTCGGGTCCAGTGGTTCCTAATTTAGTGGACCCGGAACCAGACCCGATTAAAAATCTAAATACCCGCCGGATCCGGGTATTTAACGGGTCTTCTCAACAATAATTTTTTTAAAATTCTTTATATTCGCTTGAAGGAATAATTTTTCATATAAAGTTATTGTTACATGTATGTAAATGTTCTAATTAAAGATTAAATCTAAGAAAAAAATGAAAAATAAAATGTTCTAATTGGCTTTAGGTAAAATTAACAAACAAATGACAAATATTCGTGTACCTGATATCCACGGGTACCCACCGAATAATACCCGTTAGGACCCGTTAAGATTTTGGATCCAACCGGGTAATACTCGTCGGGTCTTAAGTTGCTAATGAGTTCAATTTTAAGATCTAAACCCGGACCTAATTCACTCGATTCTGATTCCGATTCTGAATAATGGGTACCCATTGAAAACCCTAGTTTAAATGAAACAATCACTATTGTATTTCTCTCTTAACATCCATTTGCATTTTATAGATTTTAGATCCTTATCAAAATCAACTGATACCCATGTATTGTTAGACATGTTACGTATAATCCATTTTATCGTTTAATTTGTTCCTTATAAAAAGCTATGTTTCTTAAAGACATGGCCTCCCTGTAGTTTGAGGATCATCTTTTACATTCAGTATCAACGATATTTTATTGGTGACCTTCTACCAAAAATGTTATCATACCAGTGTCAATAAAGTCGGGTTTTAGTTTTTTGGGTTCAAGTTGTAATCCGGATTTTAAAAAAATAATGTTGTATATATTTCAGCTTTTGCTGTCCGCAGTCCTGATGAAATTGTTGCACACTTTCCATCTTCGCCAGAGCTGGACATTTCCTTCTCCTCGTTAGAAATTGGGAAACGAGGGAGTCTCCAATATTTTTTCACCGAGTCTAGAAGTTTTATTTTCTAACACAATCTAGGTATATAGTAAAAAAATAACCTTTGAACTGAGGTGATGGCACATACATAGGTTTTCATCCTCTTCTTACTTGCTCAGAGGGCACCGTATACCTTCCTCGTTCCAAGGCCCCATCAAGATGTTCCAGCTATCCTAAGGAGTCACAGTTTTCTTTCTAGAATTCTTTTTTTTCCTTTTCTATTCCAAGTACTCTGCTACTGGGTGGCCAATCGATATGGTCTAATTGGAAAGTCTCATAATCAAGCTGGTCGTGCGGTTGAGGCGTGTGGGTAAAAATTCCCTTAACCCTGTGCAGTACATTGCCGAACTTTTGCCGGAATTTCGGATTTCGGGGTAAAATCGAAACGAAATCCGGTATACCGGTATAAAAGATTTTTTCTTTTTTAAAAAATTAAAAAAAAAATGAAAAAAAATTATCTTTGTTTTAGGGTTTTGATTTGTTACTCATATTTTTTTATGATATTTTAAAATTATAGATGGATATGATAATATCTGTAATTAATCTAATGATCTCGATTAGAATTGTAATATTCTTGTTTAATTAGCATTTTAGACGATGAACTTTGAAGTTGTCTTGTTTCTCTTTTGTTTCCAGTTTGAACTTTGTATGAAATCTGTGGATCTATATATTTTAGATGATTACTAGTTTTTCTTTCTAAACTTTGTAAAAAACGTTTGTTATAACGTGTTAAAATATATTTATAGTTATAAAATGTGAATTAGTATTTTTTTTAATAAAATTATAGGTATAAAATATATGGACCGATATTTCATCGATATTTAAAACTAAAATTTTCCCGATATACCGACACACCAATGTATCACTCTCAACCATTACGATCCGAAATTCGGTATGGTACAACCTTGCCTTAACCATACCCAAAGTTGGTATCAAGCATGGGATGTTTCTAATCACGATATAAAAGTTAGGTCACTATGCAAGGGATAAAAATACAACATGTTGATCACATATTCACAAGCAATTATTAGGCCATGAGTCGATTTTTGGTCAAGTGTCAATATTTATTTATTTTATTTTTTTTTGCCAATAATGTGGACATTAGGTTACCAAGCAATGCGTCACAGTGCAACCGGGGTCCAAATGAGTTGTCAAGCAAGTTTTGGATCACGCCATCATCTTAGCAGTTCTTGGATATGATCGATGCAAAATTTTAGTTTCAAAAAAATTCCAAGGAATTTTATACATCAAAATGGCATATTTTAGTCCATGGAGTTTAACTTCATGCCATTAGGAATTCTTTTACCATTATTTAATAAATTTTGAATTAAAGGTTGAATTTTAAGTCATGTAAAATATATTGGTTACGGTCAGTTCAGTTAATGTCAGCTAAATCCATTGAAATTCTCATTATTTTCTAGTTTTCCGGAGTAGAACAAGACCTATTCTCAAATCTCGACTATACGGGTTTCTATCGAGAAACTCGATTGACTCGGCCGAGGTTGTTTGAGACTTCTTCTAATTTTTCTGTTGCAAAATTATGTTTGAAAAGTTTAGGAGTTTGGAAACTTAATTGACCGTACCCTTAGTTCTTATTTAAAGATATCTCTTCAAGAAACCTTGTAACAATCATAATTCTTATGTTTGATCATGACGAACGTTAAAACAAAGAATTGTGATAAGAGGAAACATAATTACGAGTGAGATTCAAGATTTGAAAAAGAAAGATAAATTATAAATGGATTTGGATCGAAAAGTACGATATGAAAATGGATGGAGCCAACGAAAAAAACATAACGAATTCAGATCAGAAAAATGTATGTAGGCAAGGCTGGTGTGAATGATGAGTTGTAATAAGCAATGGAAAAAAAGAAGGAAAAAATTTAAGTATTTAGGTATCTGATTTGAAAATTGATTTATGGGCTATTTTGGGTTACTTTTCCTTCAAAGATTGCTAACTAAAAATACTTTTCCTAGACATCGAATTAGCAAAATCTTGTATCGTTAAGTTATCTTCTTAGCTGGCAAATAGATTACACATTGATGGAAACGTTATCGTGTCCTAATAGTTCTCATATTTGTATTATTTTTTCTCAATTTATGTACTAATATTGTCATTTTATTGTGTTTGCAGATATTTTTAGAAGAATAAATAATCGTTAAAAAATTGGCTAAAAAATGCTAAAAGCACCATCAAAAGTGATAAAGGCACCCACAAGAATTGTTAAAGGCACCCATGATTGGTTAAGGACACACACCTTTTTTAAATTCAAATGGAAATTGTGGCGGGAAACTCTCTCTCAAAATGATCGGATCTGTGAAGGCTTTATGCGAAATTGTTTGGAGATTTTATTACAAGAATATATGCTTGCCTAAATTAAGAAGAGTTTTAAAAGATTTGAACACAACATGATCACGCAAAACAGAATCTCGTGAGATATTTTCTCACGTCAAAAACAGATGGAAAAATAATCTCGGAATCATTGAGATTTCTTTGCATGATTTTATTCCTTTTTGTCAGGACAAGTTTCGCTACATATAGAAGGAAGACAATCACCAAGATTTTTTGTGTAATGATCGAGCTTTAACTCAAAAGATGAAAAAAAAATCAGATCGTGAACTGCCGAGAATAAAACATTAAAAGCAAGAAGATTTAGAAAGATATTCGAGTTAGTAATTCCTGCACTATAAATAGGGAGTTGAGAGAACAAATTAGAGGAGGCTGGCTTCTGCCAGAAATACTAGAAATAAAAATTCCGAGGAAAATTATGCTACACAACCAGAGAAGAAGAAGGACAAACCACGATGTAGAACCGTTGTTAAAACTATTACCTTTTCTTTCATAATCAACAATTTGAGCTATAGTTTCAGCAACACTTTGGGTTTTTACCACGCCCCAGAGCATTCTTTTTGCAACTTACAAATAATTGTCGTTGATTTGTTTAATGAATTCAATAGTTCTTAATGGTTGAACGACGGAACTGGTCAGTGCTTTATTGTAATTTCTTATATAATCTTTAATAAAATGGTTTCTTCTTCCATTCTTTCTGCAATGAGTAGATAGATTTCTTTCCTAGGATTAAAGATGAAGCCCTATTGTGTTTGTTAGCATGTTATAATTATTATTTTTATAATTGGTCATATTTCTTGATTAATAATGATAATAATTTTTTTATGTGTTCTTTAATGCTTAAATAATTATTTTAAATATTCTTTTTAAAGAATAATATTTTATGTAAATTGTTAATCTTTTGAGGAAAGTAGTTAGATTAAAATTTCATATTTTCCAAAACGTAAACATTTTGTCCAAAATTGTTTTGTGTAATGTTTTGAGAAAATTATAGAGAATTGTTGTAAACATCTAGTATGCATAGTTGTGATGAAATCTCGAGTCCTAGGTTTTCTTTCATTTGTAAAACCGTTTTAGTTTTATTTTATGTGTTTTAGAATTTTAGAATAAAATCACCAAACCATATTTCTTATTAGCACATTAATTAATTAAAAGCTAGAAATTGCAATTCTGAAATTCCTGCGAAACGAACCGTGTTTGCATACTGTCTTATCGACAGTCGTGCTCTTGCGTTAATTAGTTTTTTACCATCAAGTTTTTGGCGCCGCTGCCGGGGATTTAGAAGTTTTGAATTTTAATTTTTCTTTAATTTTGTGTTAATTAGTTTATAATTTTTTTTATTTTTGTTTATTAGATTTTACTTGAGTATTTTTCTTATTTTTGATGTGCATGGGATATTTTACATTTATTGTGGGATAAAAATTGCCTTCCAAAAAAAGGTAAGTATCCAAGTTTTTATTTTAGTTTATTTTGTACATAATTATATTATGAAATTTTTATTTGTAGAGAATTTTTATTTTTATTTTATTAAAAAAAACACGTGCACACACATCATTTGCATCGTCCGCTACCGAATTTAGGAAAACAGGTGGAATAGTACACTGAACCCTCTGGGCCTTATCAGTCGAAATTCAACAAGCCTTATACCTTTGACTGTAGGTATATTTTGCTAAGGTAACCTGAGCCTACCTAATTGTAATTGACCTTGCATTTGCACGTGCACCAAAAAAATATCGAACTGGTATTATGAGGACCAATACAATGATTATCGACCCGAATTTCAAAATGGACATTAGACATGCTATGACCATAGTGTGGATAGTACTTGGGACCACTACCAACCCTCTGGAGGTTATGGTTCATACCATAGTGATCCCAATTACTATTCGCACGCTCACCAGTCGTACGAACGGGTAAAATGAGCAATATTATACTAAGCAAAACGTTTTTTCTCCGTCTTTGGAGGATTTAATTAAACAGTGGATACCCAACACTTATTATGATGCTAGTCTTTCTTTAGAAGAATCACTCAAGCAATTGACTGAAAATTCACGTAGGAGTGACATAGTTTGGGAACAAATTCATGAGACCTTTAGAGAAATGGAAGAAGAACGGTCATCTCATAATACTTATCTAAGAAAACTTAATTGCCAATATAGTGTTTCCAATTTTACCCTCAATAATAATGATGAATATTTACCTAATAAAATAATTGACCATTTTCCTAAATCTGATAATTTATAAATTAAGGAAATTGTGACTAGTTTGTCCAAGGACATTGACCATTCTAGGTTTGGGGGTGAATATTGTTCTCCCCGCGGTAATCCTTTGACTCTTATAAAGGTCCCTCACTTGGGAATTAACGTATGTGCCTCTACCATATTAAGAGATTATCTTCATGAACTGTTTCCAGAACCACATAATAATGTCCAAAAAGAAGTTCAGGTGATAAAACCCATCCAATGGTTGATGTGGTTTACCCAGGTGATAATTCCATAATTGACTTTGTTGTCCACCAAAATTTTATTTACCAAATGTGAGAACATATGAATTTCAAATGTGTTAGATATTGAATATTGAATATTGAATCTATATCCGAGGAAATCTGAATCGACACAGTTTCATGACAATTACCACCACTTTTATAAATTCTATTGTGGTGAACTTTGTAAGTCAAACTCGATTGACTTTAAGGATCCACAATTATTTCGATTACTGTTATATGATTCGTAAGTTGTGACTAATCCTTTCTTGGTCTAGATGAAGACTTTAAACTTAGCGCTTTATGGGAGGCAACTCATATGCTTTTGGTACACGATGCTGGTAATATCCTTCTTTATCTCTTTTAATTTGTTCATGTTTTCATTCTTTTATCTTTAGAACATTGAGGACTATGTTCAATTTAAGTTTGGGGTAAGGGAGAAAAATTTAAAAAAATTAGTTGTACCAAAAACTCTAAAATCTAGAAACTTACAATTGAGGATGACAGTAAGCATTCTAGGTAGATGGAAACAAAATTCTTGTCTATAGAAGTTGGTGTACCCAGCTAAATGGTCTATTCATAAAAGGACATAGCTCAGGTGTTAGAAATAACATGATAGTCGTCACCATATCTCAGAGTCATCACCATATCACGTTCTGTTTTTATTTTTGCAACTTTTTATATTTTTCTTAGTAATTTGGTGGGGCACTAGTATCGCCTTGTTGTCGCCGCTAGGATTAAGTGGAATGATTGAGATCAAGCCCTATTATTTTAATTGAACTTGACCAGTAAATCATAAAAAAAATGACACTTGGATAACAATATGGGTGTGTTTTCCCTTTTTCCGTCGCCTAAGCAAGCATGGAACGCAGGATCCATGTGATCTATCATGTAATCTGCTGACAAGGAGCATGCACTTAGATTCAAAAGATCTAATCATGTTTTCAAAAATAAATAATAATAATAATAATAATAATAATAATAATAATAATAATAATAATAATAATAATAATAA